>PVJC01012335.1:0-39842 GCA_004026665.1 Murina feae
AAAAAAAAAATAGTGAGACCCAGGCAGGAGATTGCGTGACCAGGAAAGGCCCCTCCTCTGAGGAGGAAGAAGTAGCAAGAAACGGCAGAGGAAAGGCAAGTGCAAGTTCCTGAGGCACAGAGGACAATGACAAAGCTAGCGAGGTGGGTGGGGCTGGCTCATGCAGGCTCATGGCCAAAGCAAGGAGTCTGTATTTACTCTAAGCATGGTGGGGAAGCCAAGTCCCTAAGATAATCTAATTGTGTTTCAAAGTAGAGAAACCCTGGGGGACTGGGTCAGAGGGGACCAGGTATAGCCCCGAGTCTTGGCACACATGGAGATATTGGTATGCGTCTACCATCAACATGATGTGCATTTCATTCATTCATTCAAGTATTCATTCAAGGAACATTCAGGAAGGATTTACTATGACATAGGCACTATAAGAGGCGTTTACGCATTTTATGCATTTTATCTCGTGGATCTTGTGTAAATACCGAAAGATAGGTCGCATTGTCTTCATGTGGCAGCTGGGGAAAATAGGCTAGAGAGATGAAAGGTAGCCCCAAGGTTTGGAGTTGTCAGCATCATTGTGGGTGGAGCCCCACCAGGTCCTCTGGCTGTAAATACGGTTTCCGCTCTTCCTCAGCTGTCCTTTCTTGTTCCCTTCCCAACAGTAGGATGTAGGAAGTTAGCCTCCAATTGGACTCGCACATTCTGATGGTCTTCTGAGCCGCCCGGGTCTGGCTCTTCAACATTAGAATCTAGACCTTGGCAAGTTCACTGCCCCAGGGTGGCCCAGTGCTGGAAGCCAATAGTATTGTAGTATTATAGTATTATGGCTATTTATCCTCATCAGCCAAGGTGCACAGTATCTCAGGGATGAGGCACCTGAGAAATAGCATTAATTGACAAAGTGTTTTTTGCAGGACACAAAACCTAAAAACAGAGGTTGATTGGTCCTGAGGAACTTGGAATCTAGACTATTCTAAAGCCTATTGACCAGTCCCCACCCCACCACCGAGGAAAACCCTCTTTTTACTAAGTAGACAGTGATAATAGCTGGATTTCCTCTTTGCCTTCCCTAGTCGGTAAGGAGACATACTGCATGAATTCTTCTCTTCTCCTTTCCCCTTCCCCTTCTTCTTCCTCCTTCTTCTCAGGCTCCATGCTGGTAAGCCACTGGCATCTGTGACTGTCACTTCAGGGCTCTTTAAACATGCATTTGTAACCTTATTGAACCCTGAGAGGCTCTGGAATCCTGCTTCGTGACACCTGGCGAGTAGGGAAGTTTGGGAACAAGAAAGTGCTGTGTCTTGATCGGGTGTCCTCTTCTTTTTCAAATTCTTGTTATTGACTCTATCCTCTCTCCCTTTTGTATCTGTTGCCCTGCACCTTCCGTGGGGTAATTAGTCCCACAAAACTATCCACACTTGCCCAGTTACCCTGCTGATCAGAGGCAGTCGGGCAAAATGGTGGTCAGATTTTTATTCATTCAACAAAATGTCAGCTTTCAAGTATATAAACAGAAGAAATTGTTTTTCATTTCTTATTTTAAAAGGAGTAAGTTGAGATTGGCCAAATATAATAAATTCTGAGAGAAGACAGCCACATTTTTAATGACTATAATCCACTAAGGAATAAGTGCTATCATCTGGAATAAAGTGGTTAAAATGTGTCTTTTAATCAAATTACCATATTTAGGCAAACTGTAAATATGTCACCTAATGCATTTATTATAGTGTTCTAAGAAGTTAAATTGAAGTGATATGATACCCTGATTTTCTTTCCTTTCTATTTTATTAACATGTGTATTAACGTGTTTGGTTGTGGGTTTCACTATTTTTTTTTTTTACAGAGTGATGTTAGAACTCCCAAAAGCACTAAACATGTTCATTCGATTGAGTGGAATAGAATGAAACCTCAGGATGAAGTGAAAGCCATTCAACTTGCCATTCAGCCACTATTCCTCAACTCAGAGGGCAACCCTGGAAGCAGGTCTAACTCAAGTAAGTTAGATGTGCACTAGACTAGACTTCAAACCCTTAAGTACCGAATTCTCATGCCAGAGACAAGCTCCACTCTGTGTATAGATATAGCTTTCTAATATAATACTTCCTTCTATTTCCTTTAACATAGTTTTATTAATTTATAGAAAGGAAGGGAGAAAGGGAGAAAGAGAGAGAGAGAGAGAGAAATATCAATGATGAGAGAGGATCATTGATTAGCTGCCTCCTGCACAAGCCCCACTGGGGATCGCAACTCGAGTATGTGATGTGCTATTGACTGGGATCAAACGTGGGACCCTTCAGTCTGCAGGCTGACAATCCTATCCACTGATCAAACCAGCTAGGGCCCTTCTTCTATGTTTTGAATATTTGTTTTGAATAGTATTTATGGACTTATGGATATGAGCATATTATAATAAATTTCAGTATTTGGATGACTACGATAAAACATGAAAATTAATAATTATGTTATATTGCTAAATAAAATAAGTATATCTATTTATACACATATATATTTAGTTTTCAAAATTGTAGGTAAAGATATGAATCTTCTATGTCCAACAAACATTCTTATGAAGCTACTGCTATCACTTCCCGAATCCTGAATACCATACATACATAAAGCATAGGAATGACATGAGGAAGAAGGGAAGGAGAGACGAAGGGAGGAAGGAAGAAAGCAAAGGAGAGAGCAGGAAAATAAAGGTAGGAGAGGATAGAGAAAGAGAAACCATGATATGCATATCATGGATATTGGTGATGTGATTATAGATGATATAAAGAAGCAATTTAGAAATAACATGGAGACAGGCCAGCTGACTTGATGGTAAATTAGTCATCATTTGCTACATTTAGAGGAGAGGCTCTGACCATCACCTTTGTGGGTCCAGAAACTCTAATATAACCCAGAGTTATGTTCTGCAGGATTGTGACGAGCTAAAAAACACATGGGGATGGATGCATAAACCCCCTGCAATTCAGTTTTTATCGTGCGGAATATACCTGCAAACAAACCAGAAATACATGTTTTCTGATCAGTGCATGTTTCCCTAGTAGGAAAATCTACCTGAGAAGCCATAGCAGAAGGTTTTTTTGTTGGCATGGAGACAAAGGACCCTGATGGCTAGTGTCACTGAGTTATGAGGGCCTGGCCTCATGTATGTCTTCTACTATAAGGACTGGCTTGTCAATCAGCCCAGATATTTTTACATATGCACCAACCAGGAGGCCCAGAATCCTGGACAGTAAGCCAAACTCTCCAACACATACTTTAATAGCATGCTGGACCTGCCTTGCTCTGTCAACATAGTTGATTTGGGTTTTTTTGTTTTGTTTTTTTTACAATTGATCACAAGAAGATAGTCTGACCATCATGACTGGGCTTGAGTTTTCACCGGCCTTCGCAGCCACAAATGCATCTTCACACATCTCTTAGGGGATGCTGTCTCTACACATGATTAACCTCATATTGTAGGTGTTGATCCTCACTAACTTCTCTACAGGAGGATCTCTACGTTCTTTCATTTGCTAATCCAGTGGTTCTCAACCTTCTGGCCCTAAAATACAGTTCTTCATGTTGTGACCCAACCATAAAATTATTTTCGTTGCTATTTCGTAACTGTAATGTTGCTACTGTTATGAATCGTAATGTAAATATCTGATATGCAGGATGGTCTTAGGCGACCCTTAAGGGGTTGTTGGACCGCCAAAGAGGTTGCGACCCACAGGATGAGACCTGCTGTGCTAATTTAACAATCTTGTGTTGCATACAAATACTATCAAGCCTTTAATTCTTACTCTTAACAACTTTCTCCTCCCAAATAATTAATATTTTAAGGCACATTTTACTTCTGTAGGCTGTCATAGTCATGATCCCACTTGATGCATGCAACACCTTTGATCCATACAACACTTCACCCTTGAAATCTGTAGGGGTCTTCTCTCTTCACGTCTGCTGTAGTTTTCTCTTTTCTTTTTTTTAAATATATGTTTATTGATTTCAGAGAGGAAGGAAGAGGGATAGAGAGATAGGAACATCAATGATGAGAGAGAATCATTGATCAGCTGTCTCCTGCACACCCCCTACTGGGGATTGAGCCCACAACTTGGGCATGTGCCCTTGGCCAGAATCGAACCCAGGACCATTTAAAGGGAGGCTACTTACTGGCAGAGAGAAGTGAGCATCCTCTGTTCTTGTCAGAAGCTCCATCAGGAGTTCAGGGAGGACCACCAGGGAACTCAAGACTGTGGGCAACGTAGTGCGGGGCCCTGGAGAAGATGGGACAGATCCAGGTGTGAGAACCTTGCTTATTTACTAAACTATAGCATACAAAATGGTTCTTGTTAACTGACCATTTGCTTTTACCTTAACCTTTTCCTGTTTGCTTCATTTCCATGCAAAAATAAAAATTTTTTTTCTTATTCCTGGACCTCCGGAATCTCTCCTCTGGAGATATGAATTGTCTCTCTTCCAAACAATCTATAGCTGTCTCCTCTTGGAATCCAATTCCTTTTACCTGCAGAGTTCTTGAGGACTTAAACGTGCTCACTGAGAAAAAGCTTTTTGTTTTCTAAATGTACCCCTGCCATCCAAACACACTCATACAGCGTTTTCAGAAGTGAGAATATGGCTAAGTGGGAAGAAGATGGGATTTAGATGAAGAAAGGCTCAGCCTTATTAGCTAAGTGGCCTTGGGTCAGTTACTTATTTCTCAAACTTGCTCCTCCTTTATGGAATAAGATTATTAGTATTTATTTACCTGAAAAGAATAGCGAGATGATTAAATGAAATAATATAAAGTCTATGGAACAATGACAAGCATATAGCATATAAGTGTAAATATACATTGTAAAGGCCTTTATTATTTTTAATGTATCTACTGATAAAAGGGTAATATTAATCTGGACGTCTGCCGGACGACCTTCTGGACAAAGCCATGGTGGCAGGGCCAAGGCAGAGGTGATTAGGGGTGATCAGGTCGGCAGGGGAGAGCAGTTAGGGTGATCAGGACATCAGGGGAGAGTAGTTAGGGGGATCAGGCCAGCAGGCAGGTGAGCTATTAGGAGCCAGTGATCCCAGATTTCGAGAAGGCTGTCTGACTGCCGGTTTAGGCCCGATCCTATAGGTTCGGGCCTAAACCCACAGTCAGACATCCCCCAAGGGTTCCTGGATTAGAGAAGGTGCAGGCTGGGCTTAGGGACTTCTCTTCCTCCCCCCACCCCCACACAAATTTCACACACCTGGCTTCTAGTCCTATATAATAAAAGCCTAATATGCTGAGTGACCAGTTAGCCAGTCGGCCATTCAACCAATCAAAGCGTAATATGCTAATGATGTGCTAAGGCCACTCAACACTCACTATAACATACACTGACCACCAGGGGGCAGATGCTCCAACCAGTAGATTAGCTTGCTGCTAGGGTCCTGCTGATCAGGACTGAGTGAGAAGGGCCATACATGGCCTGGAGTCCTCCCGTGGTCCCTCCCTGGCTGGCCAACCTCTCCTGTCCCTCCCCAATTCCAATCGTTCACCAGTGGGGTCCCGCGGCTTGGCCTGCACCCTTTTGCAATCTGGGGGATGTTGGAGAGCCAGTTTTGGCCTGATCCTGCAGGCCAGGCTGAGGGACCCCACTGGTGCACAAATTCATGCACCAGGCCTCTACTTTATAATAATAAAGGAAATGTCCTTATACCCAGCCTAGAATTTCTATGAATGGTAAAGCTTAGAGCATCCCAAACAGGCTTGCATTATCCAGAGACAGGCTGCTGAATTAGGCAGAGCAGCTTCTCTGTGGCTTAAGAGACGCTCACTTCCATTTCTTCTGCAGATGCTGATTGCCAGTGGTTAGACACCCTGCGCATGCGGCAGATTGCCTCCAACACCGGTTTACAACGCTCCCAGAGCAACCCTATCCTGGGATCACCCTTCTTCCCCTACTTGAACGACCAGGATTCCTATGCGGCTGCCGTGCGGCGGACCCAGGTGCCCATTAAGTATCAACAGATCACACCCATAAACCAGTCCAGGAGCTCCTCCCCCACCCAGTACGGGCTCACCAGGAACTTCTCCTCCCTGCATCTCAACTCCAGAGACAGCGGCTTTGCCAGTCTCACGTCTGACAACTTTTCGGAGAGGGCCCAGGACTCAGGCAGAAGCCGGCACAAGTACGACCGCGGCAGCGTGTCGCTCAGCTCGTCTCCAAGGGGGAGGTACAGCGGGAAGAGCTGGCACTCCACACCTTCAAGAGAGAGATACTCCGGCAGGTTCTACCGAGTTCATCAGCCAGCGCTCACTGGGCACCAGTCGCCTGACTTCAGGCGAAGCCCGAGTGACCGCCATCAGCGCCGGACCATCCCAGGGATGCCTTTGAACCCCGAGACGGACGCGGGAGCCGGCGAGGAGGACAACAAAGCCAGCGAAGGAGGGTGGACGAAGGTGGAACATCGCAAGAAGCCCCTCAGGCCGTCTCCTGCCAAGACGAACAGAGAAAGAGCGCGAGGAAGCTACCGCGGGAGGAGAACCTTTTGATGAATTGAGCTAGATGAGTTTTCTTTCGTAAGCAAGCTGTAAAAAAATAAAAATAAAAGAATGGGTTTTCATAATAGGATGCCGTCAGGCAGAATTGACAAGAAGACAACTTGTCCATTTTTTGCGTTTGGGAAAAACGTTCTAATTGAAACTACTGCCAAACCAGACCCTGAATTATGGATGTTGGTGGACCAATGATAGTAACTAGACTTAATCACAGTGTACTTATTTCCCCCCTGGAATTAACATTTTCAGAGGAAGGGATATGCCATCATATTACCCTAACCAATGCTGGTGTGGTTAGCAAGAACCTGCACTGGCATGAGGTTAAATGGGGAACTCGTCTTAGGTACAAAATTTAAGGGAGCACCCAAAAGTTCAACAGTCAAGAGAAATAAGAGGCTAATGCGATACTTAAATAAATGAAAATTAATGCAAAAAATATGCGATAAAAAAATCAAAATCCTAGATAAAGACAGAATCACTATTAATGATTTTTCTTTTTGTCTAAGGCTCCAATATGGCTTGCCAAGGTGCTGTCACTGATCTTGTCTTTATTTTGATATTTTGTTCAACGTGATTTTTTGCCATTAATTTTCTTTTTAAAAATATAATTTACCTTGATTATTGAGGTGTTCAGTTTTGAGGGGTTTTTGTTCTGTTTAATGTCCCCTTAAATTTTGTGCTCAAGGCAAGTGCCTCACTTGCCTCATCCTAGTCTCAACACTACTGGTTAGTATTTATTTCAGTGAGATATTTGGTTTTTATTATGGTCGGAGCTGAACTGACTTAGGCTGTCATTTTTAGGCAATAAAAAATGTTATTTAACATAATGTTGATCTTAATGTTGATTATGATGCATAGCTCCTTCATTAAGATTCATCAGAAACCAAAGACCTAGGAGATTTGTGGTTATTTTCCTAAGCAACTGGAGGCTTTTGAATATTTTTTTCAACATTTACCAAAGGAGGAGCAAAGAGGGAAACGTGGCATGTCAGAAATCCAAAGTCTGTAAGGAAACCGACACAGAGCAGGATAATAATGTCACAAGCTAAGAGCTAGAGAAACTTAAAATTACCAACATTTTTGTTCCAGCAAGACAGTAAATACTATCTTTGCAGCAAGAAAGTGCTAAGCAGTTGGGGGCAAAGAGGTAATGGATGCAGGTGTGAGAAAACTGCCTGCCATTTAGGATGGGAATTGTGGATCCAGCTTGTGAAATTCCTCATATTTTACAAACCAAAAAGGCTGGGGTGGGGGTGCGCAACAAACTTATTATGTGTCAAATAAATTAATGTCACTTTCAATATATTCTGAGATTCTGTCCAACATTCACTCACCCTAAATATCAAGGGTCCCTTGCCATGCACAAGATTCGCCCTGCCCTGTAGAAATCCTGATGACACCTGGTAATTTTGTGGGGTTCAGTCCTCTTTTAATAGAAATCAGTCATCAGATACATGCGTACATTATTCCAAGAGTGGCGGCCCCGCTCCAATTCAGTGCTTGTGCCTGGTGGGGAAACTATATTTGGGTAGCATTAAAGTCAAGGTTGTAGGAAATGACCTTTATTTACGAGGGAAGCTGTGATCTAAACGTTGCTTCAACAACCTGATTTTTAAAAAAATATATATTTTATTGATTTTTTACAGAGAGGAAGGGAGAGGGATAGAAAGTTAGGAACATCGATGAGAGAGAAACATTGATCAGCTGCCCCCTGCACACTCCCCACTGCGGATGTGCCTGCAACCAAGGTACATGCCCTTGACTGGAATCGAACCTGGGACCCTTGAGTCCGCAGGCCGACGCTCTAGCTACTGAGCCAAACCGGTTAGGGCATCAACCACTTGATTTTATCAGTCATATTGTTTGCCATCTGCCTTTACAAGCAAAAGCAATGGGAAATGGTGAAATCCAATAGCAAGGCACTCTTCCATCTTGGATACCTTCTCTAAGGTTTTAAGCTGAGTTTGGACCCTTTCTCACTAAGCTTATATCAACCACAGTTTTTAGTTTTTATTTATTTATTTTTAAAATATATTTTATTGATTTTTTACAGAGAGGAAGCAAGAGGGATAGAGAGTTAGAAACATCGATGAGAGAGAAACATCCATCAGCTGCCTCCTGCTTACCTCCCACTGGGGAGGTGCCTGCAACCAAGGTACATGCCCTTGACCAGAATCGCACCTGGGACCCTTCAGTCCGAAGGCTGATGCTCTGTCCTCTGAGCCAAACCGGTTAGGGCTCAACCACAGTTTTTAGTTATGTTTCCCCTTGTTCGTGTTTAAAGTTAAAGAAAGGTAGACTAATACAGAGTATGCTACCTTAATGGTATGCTACATTCAAATGCAATAAAATATTTTCTTTGACTAAAATTTTTGATAAGTAGCTGAACACAGAGTCTTAACTGAGTCACTCTGAAAGGAACACAAAATATGGTTTTAACTAAACAAAAATGTGAATTCTGGGGAATTATTTGAAACTAGTTTAAAAGGCACTGTAAATGATTGCTGTTTTTCCCTTCTTGCTTTCTTGAGCCAATGGTTAGAGAGTCCACTCTGGTGGTAAAATAACTTAATGACCTCGGCCCTGTTTAATGTAGCAGCTGGTCACAAAGAGGTTATTCCAACAGTCCACACAACTGGCCACTTTGTAATAACTCGTGAGAAAATACTTGTCAGCATCAAATGCTCTCGGTCAAAACCAAAACATGAGCATCTAGAGCAGCGGTTCTCAACCTGTGGGTCGCGACCCCTTTGGGGGTCGAACGAGCCTTTCACAGGGGTCGCCTAAATACATTCTGCATATTAGATACTTACATTACGATTCATAACAGTAGCAACATTACAGTGATGAAGTAGCAACGAAAGTAATTTTATGGTTGGGGGCCACCACAACATGAGGAACTGTATTGAAGGGTCGTGGCGTTAGGAAGGTTGGGAACCACTGATCTAGAGTCTGCTTATTGGTTGTAAAAATAATAATAAGATTTGGATGTTCTGCCCTGGCTCATGTTGCTAAGTGGTTAGGTTGTTGGCCCAGGCAAGAGCACAGACCTGGGCCGCAGGTTCAGTCCCAGCTCCAGCTGATGGGTCTCTCACATGCACGTTTCTCTCTCTCTCTCTCTCTCTCTCTCTCTTGCTCTCTAAAACTCAATAAATAATAAACAAGAACTGAATAATTACATAATCCTAAATATGTAAAGGAAAACATTTTATCAAGGGTTATTTATCAAGGATTACTTCAGATATAAATATAAACTGGCAATTGTTTTCAACCAATACACGAATTTAGTTCATAAAAGTAATAAAATTAAGCTGCAATGTTTAAAACTATGCATAGTAAAATTTAGAACAGGAAAAACTGACCTGGGAATAATCAGATTTTTTAAAAATGGGCACACACAAAACCTCTTAGTGGCACAAGTGATAATTGGTATGAACAAAAGAAAATTTGATATATAAAAATCTTCATTGTAAAATTTAAATTGAAAAGAACTGACCTCATGGGAAGAAAATTAGTACAATAAAAAATTTAATATGAAAATGAGAAACTATTATGTTGGGTGGAGAATCGGGAAATTAAATTGACATCATGGCATTCACTCCATGAAGTTCTTTCTTGACAAAAATAGTTATATAATTCTGCTTAAAAAAATTGTTTCCCATAGATAGAGTCAAAATTTTTCCCATAGATATAGGTCAAAACAGCAAGATCAGAACGTCCAGTAGTTCAAAATGACAGGGTCAGAACATTTTGGCCACAGCTCAGGGCATTCTGCCTTAACTGCAACTGTTTCTGTTCAGAAATACCAAATATTTTATGTCTTCTAAGTGCCTTCTTTGTAACATACTATTTCAGCTCAACAAGTTGGTACAGCTATGGCATGCATCTGGCACACTGGCTCTCAGAAACTACTCAGTTAGAAGATGCCATGATTTAGGTTGTGCCAACTTGTTCATTGAAATTTTGAATTGTAGACACTGCATTCAGGAAGCTTATAAAAAACCTCTTGCCATTATTGGATATGAGAAGCTACAATTAAGCCAAGATGCCTTGAGGAAGTCAGAGCATAAGACCTGGACCCAATTCTATCTTCTATTACTGGAACCGGTTTATGAGGTTGCAGAGGTAGAATAAGTGCCAAGTTCATGGTCAAAATTGTCAAGGCGATAGTATTGCAGGTACCAGTGACTTCTTACTCAATTGCCCTTTCCCTTTGAGTAATCAGCTGGCCAAATACTACATGGCCAAAGCAAGAGAGTTAAAAAGTGAAAGCAACTTATGACCTCATAGTTCATTCAAAACTAAAATCAGGATGTTCTCTTCAGAACCAATGTTCTGTTTACTCAGCTGTCCCAAAGAATTTCCTTCCCTATATCCTACATGAATGTCGCTCAGCTCTCAGGGTGCAGCTGACATCTGCTTCCCCGAAGGCCTCCCCACATAGTTCCGGCCACTTTCTCCATTCTGTACTCCTCTTGGGGACCTTTTGTCACACACTCCCTTGCACCATTACTTAACCCTTGCCATCACCCTCCTCTGCAAGTTGTGAGAACAGTTCAGTGATGCCCACAAAATTGACAATAGGAAAATAAGAGTAAGTGCTGAGAATGAATTGTTGGAACGGCCACAACACTGCAATAGCTCTCAGGCCTGAAAAGCATATTTGTAAGTCAGATGGGCGCTATGAAGCAATCCAAAGAGAGCCTGAGTTTTAGAGGCAGTGGCAGGGTTGCAGGTGGGTTTGGGGACAGCCAGGAGTGTCAGCCTCGGACGCCCAGGATAAGGTTATCCACAAAAGAAAAGGTTAGTGGTGCTGTCCATACCAGGTCTTCATGCAGGGCATAGTCATGGATGCCCATGCACAGGACACTCCTCCCAAACTGACTTGAGAATCTACTACCCAGTCACAGAGAAATAAGTCTATTGTGGAGGTAGACATATCATCCAGCTCCTGGTACCTTTTCTGCATCTCTATTTGCCTCTCCTCATAGCAACCAAACACCGCACGACAGACCCACTAAACTCACATGCTTTCTCTTGTCTCCAAAATTTTTACTCCCTCCATCAAGCTTCCCCCTCCCCACATTGTCTGGCTAAGTCATCCTTCAGCTCTTTGCTAAGATAGCACTACCTCCAGGAAACCTTCCCTGTTCCCCACCCAGCTCTGGAGCAGGCCCTTCCTGATGTGTTCAAGTAGAACCTTCTGTTTCAATCATATGTCTCCCCTTGTGTTACCATTGTCACAAAATTTGCTTGTCCGTATTTCTCACTTGACTGTCAGCTCTACGAAGGCAGGGACTATGCCTATCTTGATCACCAGTGTATCTCAAACACATATTTGGTACTCTTTGTTGAATGAATGCATTAATTGATTAGCTCATTAACCATGAAATAACAAACCATGAAATAATCAAAATTCTTGTTCTAATCTCATGCTTATTAAGTGACCTTAACAACCATCTCTGATCAATGTTAGAGTTATATTTCTAGTGTTCAAATAATTGCCATTTTTATTTTATACATCAGTCTTTTGTGAGTTTTGCCAATGGGAGTTGGCCGTTAAGCACAGATCTGAAACAGATTATGTTTTTGGACTTATTGCTGAGAGCAGATTCTGGGTATACCAAAGGCCCCCACCAGAAAGGTCTGTCTGTTTTTCCCAAGAAGCAGCCTCTTAGAGCATAGTGAACTCATTTCCATTTTGAACTTTACCTAGTGTAGTACTATCAAAGCAGGCTTTCTATAAACACGTCGCAGGAATAAAGACAATAGAAACACTATGTATGCTCAAGAAATTCACACACAGACACTGTCTTTTTAGATATTTATAGAATTTCATTATATCACGTTTCACTTCCAGACCCCAAAGTTTTGTTTGTTGTTGGTGTTGTTTTAATTAATATGTGGAGGAGGGAAAATAGTTTTCCCTCTATACTTCTAGGATCTTGGCTGAAACCCTCTCCACCCCTACAATAAAAGATAGATTAAAAGGAGAAGAACAAATAGAAATGTGATAACATGTCTAATTCCTGTAAACAAGGGAGATACCCAGGAAAAAGGCGTAACTCCCCAAAATGGCCCACGCCATCCCCTTAAATACCATCTCAATCTAAAGACAAAAGCAGATGTTGGTGAGTAGGGGAGGGAGCCAGGTATGGGGCTGGCCAGGAAAAGCACAGTAAACAGCATAAGGTTGCTAGGCAGGTTTAAGTCATTGCCTTGTCCATTGATGAGAGTTTCTAGAGATTTGGTCATCCTTCTCTTTCTTTACAAATGAAAGTTTCCCTTATATCTTTTACAAACAGGTAACTTTACTTGCTTTCTGAGCTTCTGTGTCTTCAGTTTCTTAAAAATAATCAGCCTAAAATAATCCTTATGACAAAGAGGCATATTATAGGGCAACACATTCTGGTGCCCTTCTGATATCAATTGTTCCTAATCTTAGTGGGTTCTACAGTCCTGCCGCGGCTGCTTCTACAGCTTCACTGAGAGCCTGACCTGGCTGTTTCTCCTTGTACCCAGAACACCAGGCACACACACACTCCTGATACCAGATGATGCCTGTTCTGGCTGAGACTGCGGGAGACTTAGTGTTGGTTCAGGGACAATTCAAGATTTGTCAGCTGGTTGTGACTGATTATCAAGATGTCCAAACTGCCTCCTTTGCTATGTGTAAGCAATTTAATTTTGTGCCTAATTTTAATCTGCAGTGTACTGTATGTTTGCATCTGCTGTGTTAAAGCATTCATTAGCATTTAAACGGGAGCTGATGGTATTGATCACTCTTATTAAAACCAAAAACAATCATGTGGCATTCTCTTCAACCACTGAAGCCACAGCCAAAGTTTATGTACTCAAAGCACCAGCAGGAAGAGAAGATGCGATATGAAAGCAGGAGTTTTAAAGTGGCATCTGTTACAAGCATTTATGGTTTGGCACCACTCTCCCCACCCTCAGCTTCCCAGATTTTGAGCTTCTTGGAGACAGGAAACTTATTTTTTTTTTTCCCCTTGAATTTCTACCACCTGGCCCAGTGTCTGGCATGAATAAGTTTTCAATAAATTTTCTGATGAGAGAATAAATGAAGGAGTGAAGATGAAACAACCAACCAGTACATGTGGCAAAAACGTTTATTTTTTAAATAGACATTCTAACAGCTACATATTGCTGTGTAAGAAAACTCAGTGGCTGAAAATAAGCATAAACATTTGTTATCTCGCACAGTGTCTGTGGCTCAGGAATTGGGGTTGGTTGGGTGACTGAACCTAGCTTGGGTTTCTGAGGAAGTCAATCCAGGTGTTCCCTGGAGCTGCATTCATTCATCTCAAGGCTTGACTGGCGCCCGAGGGTCTGCTTCCAAGACAGTTCTCTCCTTGGTTGTTGGCAGGAGTCTTTAATCCCGTCTCATGTGGACCTTCCTATGTGCTCACGTGTCCCCAGGACGTGGTGGCCAGATGCCCCCAGATTGATCTCAAGGATAAAGTGAAAGCCACCATGTCTTTCATGACCTAGCTTCAGAAGTCACACTCGGTCACTTCTGCAAACCCCACTGTCCACGCAGGTCAGCCCTATTCAACATGGGAGGGGATCACACAAAGGTATGAATGCCAGGAGGCAAGAATCGCTGGAGGGTCATCTACTACAGACGCTGTTAAAAATCTCTGTACTCTCCAGTTGTGATTTGCCATCTTCTTTCCTAAACTTTGCATTTTCTGCTTATTTTACATTTCCCACAATCTAAATTTTGAACTTAAGCATACTTTAATTTAGTGTTTGAGCCAGGAGGCATCTTAAAGACCATCTCCAGAAGATTAATGTCTTCATTTTACAGCTGAAAAAAAAAAAAAACACAAAAAAACCCCAACAAAATCCGTAGGGATGAAGCACCTGCCTGGTCACCCAGTGGGTTACAGGCAAAGGCAGAGCTCACAGTCAGCCAGCTCCTCCTACACGGTTCTCCTAGAAGCCCAATGCTTTGTGAAATGTTTAGTCACGTGGGAAATTGGTGTTCATGAGGCCTGGCAGCTCCAAGTTAACACTTATTTATGTTGGTGTAGTTGAGCCTTCTTGAGTCTCCATGGAGATTGGGAAAGTCGTGGTGGATTAGTAGGTGTGACTAAATGCTTCTAAAAACAAAACATTAAGGCAATTACATTTCCTCCTTCTTTCACCAGGTCTATGTTGGTTTCCTCTGGATTCTGTGGTGCTTTCAAGAGACCATTTGTTTTATGGAATAAGTATTTCTAACAAAGTTATCTGTAAAGTACATTTTATTGTTCAATTCAGGCAAGCAAACATTTGCTGAGCTCCTTCCGTGTGTGTGTGTGTGTGTGTGTGTGTGTGTGTGTGTGTGTGTGTGTGTTACGCACTGGCCCTGCATTCCCTCTGATTTCCATTATTAATTCAGAAGCAAGTCTCAGCGGTAGGAGGAATTATTTTCCTATAGACTAAATTAGAAACTTGGAAAGAAAGAGGTGAAGAAAGAAAAATCATTTGTTTCATGGATCAGAAATAATTTATTCCCTACTCTGTAGCCAGCTCTTTGGCTTCTTCTGTATACCATCCCACTTCATTCCTTTCCTTTAACTGTATGCTTTTCATTCTTACCTTGGGCACCTGTGGCTCTGAATTTCTCAGAACTTAGCTTACCCAATTATTCTTTCTCTTTATATAAAAAAAATGACAAAATCTCATTAGTCCCTGTATTTAATATAACACACTCAATAATGATCTTTCCTTAAATTTGAACCATTATAGCAAATCATTGTCTTAATTTATCAGAGGTCAAAATGAATTCACTAAAAATGAGAGATCCAATTCTATATAACCACTTCGCCAAACGCCCATATTTCTTACCAGCACAGAAGAAGTACCGAGGAGACACAAAAGGAAAATTACATCACCTACTTGTTTTACAGAAGTTTCACTATAAGAGGCAGAATCCCAATGCAGCTAGTTCAAGCACAGTTACATTGATTGTATTAACGTAAAAAACAAACAAACATTGAAACCTGTTAAGAATTTTTGTGAGTTTATTTGGGCCAAACTGTTGACAGATGCTGGGAAGCAGAACCTCAATGAATTGAGATAATGCTCTGGAGAATGGCGGGTTATGTCTGTATTAATACATTGTAATCAAAGGCAAGGGACGCAGATGGGTTACTTGAAATCCATTCGTGATAGATTAAGGAGGTGGGATAAAGCAAAGCAGGGAAAACCTCTGGGATAAAATAAAAAGTGAAATGATGGACACAGGCTCTTTTACATAGATGGATAGAGGATATTTAACATAATTAACAGTTTATAACAATAACAATGAGTGAATATCCTGGTGCCATTTGTTGTGTCCTGAGGGGTCCAGAAAAAAGGGAAGTTACAAGTTACCCAGACATTACCAGGATACATTATCTTAGAGGCAAAAAGACAAATGGGGTCAGTAAAGGTCGAAGTTGATCTTTGTCAGGGAAAATACTGGCCTAGGACATGACCACCCACTATAACCTATTTGTAGTTAAGTATTTAATTTTCAGACCATCTTTTGTGGTTATTTTAGGTCTCTGGGTTTGCAAGACTGCCATGCAGGCCTCCCCTGAGGTTATCAGGTGGCCCCTTTCATCTACAATTGTAACATAAAATACATCATGGAAGAAATAATTATGGCCAAGAGTTAACATTCATTCAGTGATCACTATATGCCAAGCCCAGTTCTAAGCCATTCCCTCACTTATTCTTCACAATCAACCCCATAGGTAGATTCTGTTACTACCTCCATTTTACAGTTAAGGAAACTGAGGCATAGAGAGCATGGCTCTTTGCCCAAGGTAATTCAAGGAGTGTCACTGTTGCAGGATAGAACTTGCTGGAAAGACTGCTGCTGGAGGGCTGCTCAGAACTCAAGGAGGGTCTAAAGGCTTGGGTAAGGTTGCTAGATACTTGTCCCAAAGCTCTACCATTAATATAACTCAGCTATGCCCACATGGCTGCTGCTTCCCATGTCACCAGTGTCTGATGTTTGCTGCCCCCCTCCCTTAACTGCCTAAAAGATTATAGATAGAGGACCTGTTCTAGGAGGAAAAGCTATCACCCGAGATGAGTACAAAAATAGGGGCTAGTTGTGATGGGGGAGCTGCAGGCCCAGGTCTCCTCAGTGTCCCATTATCTCTGCAGGGCCCAGAAAACATTTGTTTACCAAACACATGTTTTTCCACATCCGTGTGAATTGTCTTCCTCTCCTTTGAAGTCCCACACTCACACCCCTTCGCCTTAGTTCAGAATAGCATATATGTCCAAATTGCCTGACTGCTGTGGGCCCCCATATTCTTATGGAGCCCCCGTAGGTCTGAAATTAAGTTTACCTTTTTTCTGCTGTTAATCTGTCTCATATCAGTTTATTTCCTAGACCAGCTAGAAGAACCTAGAAGAGCAGAGGAGATTTTTTTTCCTCCAAAACAGTTGGTGTCCTTAGCAGAATCAACGGTAATGGCTGGACCACCACTTCTCCACAAGGTGGCTGTAACTGAGAGATCCTGGGACTCTGACCACGTCAGCATCCTGGATCTCTGTCTCCAGGCCTGGTGGAAACAAAACCGGTGAATCCCCTTCTCTCCTTCTAAATTCAGATTAGCAGGAGAAAGTAGTTATGGAACTATTTCCTTGGGCTTCATAAAATTTTATTTTCTCTGTTAATGTGTCTGGAATCAATTTAATTCTTAGACCAGCTGGAAGAACTTATAAGGAGAGAGGAACATTTTTTTTTTCTCCCCAACTACAAAAACTGCATTGGTGACAATACTCTCTGGATGCAGTGGTTTGGTTTCCCAGTAGTTGGAGCAGAGAAAATTGATGACAGAATTGAGAAAGGCGAGGCACTATATTCATGACGGAAACAGAAACTTTACTTCAAAAAACATCATTCTTTGTATCTAACTAATGTTTTCATTTGATTTTTTAAATATTTAATTTGTAAATTTGCTTCAGTTACATCATTGAATGAGAACTTTAAGGTAAGGGGTTTATGGTTTTTTAGGTGGTGGTACTTATTTTAACGTCACATTATAAACAAAGTAAGTTGATAATGCTGGCAGAACATAGCAATTCTTTTCCTTTAAAAGGATACCATACATCACTCAAGTTTGAGGAATGCTGATTTAGGTCATTTTCAGATGGTGGGCCAGAGGCCCTGAAATATAAAGCAACCTCTGAGCAACTTAGAGGAACTATGACTTATTCACTCCCAGTTCCTGGAATCTTAGATCTTCAGTTCACTGTTGTTGAACCTAAGTGCCCAGGACCACATCAAGATGCTAACAGAGTCAAGACTAGCTTTTTATACTCACCTTCTTTCCTAACCCCGACACTGGCAGGCTTGTCAGTCCTTGCCTATCTGAATCGCTGATTCCTTTCCCTTTTTTTTTTTTTTTTTAGTTGAAGTATAGGTGACAAATAACATTGTAAATTTCAGATGTCCAACATGTTGGTTTGACACATTTGTATATGTAATGATAAGTAGTGCCTTTATCATGTCACATAATTATCATTTCTTTTTAAAGGTTAAAATCATTAAAATCCATGGTTTCCCAACTTTTCTCTGTCTATTCTTTTGTTGTTGATTGTTGTTAAATCCTCACCTGAGGATATTTTTCTCATTGATTTTCACTGAGAGTAGAAGGGAGGGAGGGGGAGAGAGAGAGAGAGAAACGTTGATGTGAGAGAGAGAAACATTGATGTGAGAGAGACACACCAACTGGTTGCCTCCAATGGGTGCCCCAACTGAGGGCAGGAAGCCAACCCAAAACCCAGGTATTTGACCAGAAATGAACCTGAGACCTTGGGGTGCTGGGGCCAATGCTCTAACCACTGATAACACTGGCCAGCGTCTCTCTCCCTAGTCTTAGTAGCAGAAATAAATGTAACAATAATTTAACTACAGCTTACTATGTGACCAGTGCTTTATTGACAACATCTTATTTAATGTTGAATTAAATTCCTCAGATTCCTTAAGTTGTCCAGTTTGTTTTGTTTCCCATTTTGTTTCCCATTCTCTTCGTCTTGTTGAAGAAGTTTCTTTAGCGAGGCAGCTTTTCAAGATGAATGGCTCCCAAGTGGTCCAAGGGTGTCTCTCAACCTGAACCAGGCTATCACATCTATTTGGGGGGATGAGGAATTAATGATACTTGTCCAGTCATTATCTTGAGAGCTTTTTGTTGTCCTTAAAGAGAGACAGTTCATTGACTGTGGTTTGGTTCTCAATAAAAGACCGTTTACATGCTAGTGGAAACCTTTGTATTTTTGAGTGCTCTGCTGTGAGCTACTTTCCTTAGCCAAGTTCCTTGAAAAAAAAACACAAAAAACACACCTTCCGCTTCTCTCAATCGATCATTTTTATGTAGGCCAGTTTCTCAAACAGACAGGAAAAGTGTCAAAGGAAACAAAGCTCTTCCTTCATGGTGTGCTTCACCTCCAAGCACAAATGCCAGGCCCATAACCGGCCCCATAACCAGCCCCATAAACTCCCTTGTCACTGTGTGGACGCCCTTATCTCTATTTTGCAGAGATGAAAAGATGTCCCTGGAGGTATCAGAAACATCTAGAGTGTTGTCCAAGTTGGAATGCAGAAGAACTTAAATTTAGCCCTTAATTCAGATCATTATGGCCCCATACACAATACTGTCATTGCAAGACTGATTCCAATCATAGCAACAGAGAAAAACAACATTGTAGTGGGTGGGAAAGTTTTCCTTGACCCTCTTAGTTCCCCTGGCTGGGTCTGAAAATTAAACCGACAAAGACAGATTAATAGGAGAAAGGCATACAGGTACAATAATGGAAAAACTTCCCTTTTTAATTTTATGCATATCTTAAAAGATAATTTCTCAGAAGAAATTCCTGTTGCCAATGGCTTCTATTAAATGGGATAAGTATCTCAAATTTTGTTATTTACTAGAGAAATGTCTAGGCGTATCTAAAAGATATATTTATTCTGCAGCTCCCTAGCACAGATGTTACATCAAGATTGAAAAAACTGCCCTAGCTGGTTTGGCTCAGTGGATAGAGCGTTGGTCTGCAGACTGAAAGGTCCCTGGTTTGATTCCAGTCAAGGGCACATGTCTGGGGCGTGTAGGAGGCAACCAATCAATTATTCTCTCTCATCATTGATGTTTCTGTATCTCTCCCTCTCCCTTCCTCTCTGAAATCAATAAAAATATATTTTTAAAAATTAAAAAAGTAACAATATTGATTCTAGTTTAAAACAAATCATTAAGAACAAAAAGAAAAATATAAAGCAGTTGTCATTAACACACTGTCCCATTCAAATCCTCATTCATGAGTTTGCTGATTCCAGCATTTGAAAACTGAACATTAAAACATTGCAAGGCCAGGAAAAGAAATCCCATCACTGCAACCCTCCAGGGTTCAACCTTTAACTTTGGGCAAATCTGTACATTTGCCGAAGGCGAGCTGGGTAGAGGGTAAGGAGCGCCCCTTAGCACAGCTGCTTGTTGGACCCACTGAAAGTTCTGGCTCATTTACCAAAGTAAACAGAACCGAGAACTAAAACCAAACAAAATAAAGATGTTCAATTGTTTAAAGGTCATTTTGGGGCTAATTCTCAGTCTTCTGACCGAAGGGTAACTGAATGTGTCGCCCCAAAATAGACCTCTTTGGTATAAGGATTAATTTTGAGCTAGTCATTTTTAAGAAACTGTAGATGCAGAAGCTCTGAAAACAGAATAAAAATCACTCTTTTATAAGGGAAATCTACATTTAGAAAATAAATTTACATTAGAAAGAGGGCCTCTACCAGGAAGTGGGCAGTTCCCAGGTAATTGTTGCGCCCGAGGGGCTTCCCTGCTCTGCAGCCTTTGTTTACCAAGCATTCCTCTTCTCACCTGCTTCTGAATTGCTGGTCCTGAGGTCAGAACGGTATATAAACCTCAATCCTCTGGCCACCTTTTGGGTCTCATGTTTTTGTGGGGTACGATGTAAGTAAAATTATTTTATTTTTCTCCTGCTCACCTGAGATTACTTTAAAAAGAAAAGCGAAATGTGTGTAAACTACTCAGTTTAGACCTGGCTCCTGCCATGGGATCAAATTCTCTTTTAAGATAAGCATAAAATTAGAGTTGTAAATTAAAAATTATTGTAACTTTTCTCATTGTTGCTATTAGTATTTTATTAGATCAAACCCACACGAGCAGGCCTGAGACAGATGGTAAAGCTCTTCTCTGCTTTTGACCAGGTAAGCACTTACACGCTTGTTTCGTTCTTTCTGTTCATCCTTTTTAATTTAAAATATTCTCCTCAGTGAAACAGGAATTTTTTGGGGTTTTAGGAAATTTGAGAAATTAAGGGGACCATGGAGGAAGCACAGGCCGCAGAGCAGCAGAAGGTATATTTCCATAGAATATGGAAGCTGAAAAGCTGCAACAGGTACATTTCCATAGAATGAGAGCTGGGAGCAGCAAAAGGTCTATATTTACAAATAAAGAAAAGGAAGCCCTTCTTCCAGAAGGAGAAGAAGAAAGCCCAGGGGGAATAGGAAAACTATAAGGAAGGAGGGGGGGAGAAGCTCAGGTGTCCCTTGTGAGGTTCAACCTTTGAGCCCAGGAGTTGCTATGGCAACCAGTCCAAGGGAGTAGTGGCAGTCAGAGAGGATGTCAGGGCACCGGGATCTGCAGCCTTTATAAGCCATAGGGAAAAGGAACTCAGTGGGACTCTTTCCCCCTCCCCACAAGGGAGTCCATTCTGTGGGACTCTTTCCCCCTCCTCATGTGGGAGTCTGTACTTGTTCTTCAATAAATCTCCACCTTTGCTATACCACTTTCTGTCTGTGGATTCATTCTTCGATTCTGGCAGACAAAGAATATGGGTTCCAGTCCAAAATTCTGTTTCATCAGCCCTTTTTTGTTGTTTAGTTTTGTTTTCTATTGCTTTAAGGATACTGTGTTAATAGTGGATCGATTTTTAAATTCCTTAAAATTTCATCATCTAGTCAGCTTCCCCCCCCCCCCCAAAATAATATATACCTTATTGTTAGGGACTTGGTTATATTGTTACAGAAAAACCAAAAAAAACTAAGCAATGCTTTGAAGAAGTGGAGAAATCACAGTTTTAATAACACGCGCGGACTCCGTGGGGTAGCCCAAAATCCAGAGCGCTGGTAACACGCTAGAACCTTGCTTTATAACTGCCCCTGGAGTTCATTGATTTGCAAATATACTCCCTCCCCACCAGGTGTGCTTAGGTTTGGGCTCAAACAAAGCCCCCTGCCCTACTGCAGGACAGGACTTTGTTTGGTTTAATGGCTTAACATTCCTTGCAAAGCCAGTCTTCCTCCTCAATATAAGTTTGTATTTTCCTAAACACTAAATACCATAGTGGCTTGGTAAACTGAATAAAATTCTGTACATTTTTAATGGATCCCCAAGATTCCAATCTAATATTCTGATATTATTACATGAAAAAGTCAAGTTTAAAAAACCCACTGTGTGTGTGTGTGTGTGTGTTGAGAATAAAGTCTGGAAAGATATGAAGTAAAATATTATCTTTGTTTATCTCCAGGTGGTGGGATAGCAGGTGCTTTGTATTTTCTCCTGGTTCTGCTTTTTTGTTTTAATACTTCAAAAATGAAGGTGAGTTATTTGTATTTTTTGTATTTTTTTCAGTTAACTTAAAATGTACTTATATAAATATTATAACCTAAAATCTTCAGATAAACTGACTAGAGAGAGCTTTCTATCTCCTCAGCCCAGTGAATTCATTTTGCATCTCACTAGGGCCTGAAGGAATCACACCAGTTATTCACAATGTGCCCCGTTTGCTGTCAGCACCCCAAATTCCTGCCAGGCATTTTCGAGGGGTAACCAACAAACCTTAGCGCAAAGAGATACCACCACCACTGAAAAGGCTCCCTGTGCTCTTACCAGATGTGAACTGACAATTTCATCTTGGGGACTGAGGCAGCCCTACTAGTGAATGTCAATCCCTCCCTGTGGGTATCATTAGCCACACACCCTCCCCACCCCCATCTACGGATACAAGGGTCCTGACTTCATAGGAGAGTTGTGAGTATGAGGGATGAGTGCAGCATTCGACGAACGGAAGCCATTCTTGTACTTCTTCTCTGTAGGTAAAAGAGCCCTTTCCATACCTCGTAAGTGTGAACATCTTTGCAAGGAAGGGCCTCCTCACACAGCCTTGCCAGTGACCGGGTACCCGTTGCACTTCTTTAGTGTTGCAATGATGAAGATGCATTGCCTCTTCAGGTAATACTATTTTATATTTTTACATACAGGTAGATATATAGCCATCGGAAGTCCGTATTTAGTTCAGCTGCTTAGAGTGGTTTAGCAGCTGATAAAATAACTACCAAATCAGAAACATTATTTATTGCTAATCCCTGAATAATTTAGTGTTGTCCTGCTCACCCATCCAATTTATCAGCCTCCTGAATTCTTAAAGAGCATCTCCCTCTCTAAATAATGAAGTTGATAAATACGTCTTTAGCAGTGTTCTTTTCAAATTTCTCAAGACCTCTAAATCTGGTTTTTGTTTTTTTGTTTTTGCTTTAAAAACAGTTACCTTCTAAATCTTTATCTCTGAAACTCCTGGGCTTCAGCCAGAGGCCTCTCAAATCAGACCACCTCAGTTCACATCCAGCATACTATATCAACCATGTGACAAGTTTCTTAACCCCACGGTGTTTCTGTTTCCTCAACAGCATAGCATCTACCCTAATAGGTAAAGTGCTTGGACTGGTGAGCACCTGGCATATCGTAAGTAGCTGTTATTTTATGTGAAGTAGACTTCACGAACATTTGCAACTCCATCCGTCCATCAGAATGGCAAACTGCCTACATGGATGATTGTGTTTCAGAAGATAACCATTGTCAGAAAAGCATTATGTGCATACAATTGTCATAGTGAAGAAAACACAGCAGACATAGACAGCCTCAAGTAATTTCTGTGTGACGGGTGGACGGGTGTCACTGGAAGTTGAGTGGCAGAACGTGAATCTCTCTTGTGGAGAAGCTTGGTTTGGGGGTTTCCAAGAAACTACAGTCATAATTAGCTGGCTTTGCCTCCAGTCGAGTTCAGTCATCTTGGAAGTGTATGAATGCTGAGTCCCTGATTATTTGTTTCGTCCTGGTTTTCCTCTCCTTTCTTCTGGCCTCCCCCGGCAGATGTCCCCACATGTGGAAGTGCTTGAGGAATCCTAGCAGAAGCTGTCCCCTGACCCGTAGCTGGAAATTGCTGAGCTGATTGAAGGGCACAGAGTTTCTCCAACAGCCTTGGTTCCTCCCTCCCCTCTGAGCTGTCACTCATAACCAGGATGTCTGTGCGCCAGCACCGGGGATACCCTGTTCCCAGGCGTAAGCCATGCTGCTGAGGACCAGACTTTTGCCTTCTAAGCCTGTTCCCCACAAACCCAGCTCCAAGGATACTGAGGATGTACCTCAAAGATCCTCATGTGAATTTTTAGTTCCATAGTGAAATGCCCCCTGACCTAATTACTCTTACTATCCTGAGCTACAAAAGACAAGTTGCTTTATTTGGTAATTGACAGGGGAAAAAACCTGAGCCAGAAAGACCTCTTGACATTTCATATCAATCAATTGGAAGAAAGAAAACCATGCTCCTCTGGAAAATAAAAGAGAGATCGGCGAACTATTTGGTGATGAGCTCCATGCGACAGGGAAGCTTTTTGGTCCAGTTTTTTATTCTAGTAAACTTCCGGAGCTCCAGAATCACTTCGTTGGTTGTAACGGGTTGGAGGTTATGTAGGAGGAGTTTTCTACGTCTAAAGTTAGTAACGGTCTATGGAGATTATATTTAACCACGTGTAAAAGCTGGTGTGGAAAACAGAATAGGCCCAATGTTAGACCCAGCTGGAAAGTGCCGGGCATGGTTTAGCTGAAGATGCCAGGGGCAGCCCAACGCCCCACTGTCCCTTCTGCAGATCTCCAGGGTGTGTGACTTCTCCCAGTGACTCTCTGGCCTTCCCTGAGTATCCAGACTCACAGAGAGTTTTGATTTTCCTTTCTCAAAATTCCTACACCGCTTATGGCTTGGTGTTTACAGTCTCACCGTTGATTTTAGTGCAGAATATGTAAATAAAGTTAAAATGGTCTATTTCTATAGGTTGATCTTTTCGCACTACACAATAGCTTTCTCCTCATCACAGTGATTGATAATATCCTTTGAATACCCAATAATTCCACAAAAGTCATAGGCACAGAGAAGCTGACACTGACAATGAATTCAAATAATGACACCGGTGTTCAGACGTCAGACCAGGCAGCCTACTTTTTCTTATCACATATCAAAAGGCAAACAAAATATGTCCTTTCATAAGACAGAATGCACTTAAATATTTAGATATTATTCTGGTCTGGTGACGTGGTTACATTCCAGTTCTGCAAATTCTCTGTGTGACCTTGGGCAAATTCATGTCTCTGTGTTGCAGTCCTAGTTCAATGAATCCGTCATTTAACAAATCTTTCATTATTTGATTTCTGCAGAACATAGTAGTACAAAGGTAAATAAGATTTCCTCAAATCTATTTTCCAACACATATAATTGAAGTTTTCATTTCTGTGATTTTATTTTGAAAAGCTTTCCTTTTGTTGTTATCTGAATATTAATCCCTTCTTTTTTTAATCCTCACACAAGGATATGTATTCATTGATTTGAGAAACAGCATGGGAGAGAGAAACATAAATCAGTTGCCTCCCTGAGGCACCCCTGAAACATTTTCCATGTAGGGGTGGATCCAGCTAACTGACTCACCCAGCCAGGGCTATTCATTCCTTCTTCATAGCACTCTGTTCTTGTTTAATATCTTCTCATCTCTCTGGGGATATTAATGCTATTTCTTTTTTTAAATATTTTATTGGTTTTTTTTAGAGAGGAAGGGAGAGGGATAGAGAGTCAGAAACATCGATGAGAGAGAAACATCGATCAGTCGCCTCCTGCACCCCTCCCACTGGGGTTGTGCCCGCAATCAAGGTACATGCTCTTGACTGGAATCGAACCTGAGACCTTAGTCCGCAGGCTGATGCTCTAGCCACTGAGCCAAACTGGTCAAGGCCGTGCTATTTCTTTTAATACTGATTTTTTCCCTGTAGAATCTGTTTTCACCAAGTTGCTTTTTCTCTATTTTTTTTTCTTTTCTGTCTCTCTCACATCAATGTTTCTCTCTCTCTCTTCCTCCCTTCCACTCTCAAAAAAAAAGAAAGAAAAGTCAAAGGTTTAAGACCTTCAGTCCACTCCCGGTGTTAGAATCACGTTTTGTGACTTGAATGTAAAAATTGTTGAGAATGTAACTCTTGAGAATTCTAAGAGGTCCCATCTTTAGTTCCTTGAGATGTTTTTATCCTTATAGATTGTCAAATTTTGTAAAAGTCAATATAACATGTTCAATTCCACTTCTGATTTATGTTTCTTATTTGATTTTTGCTTTCTATTTCCAACCATTGTGAAGGTAGCTCTATAAATTCATTTGTTTGAATGTCTCTGATGAAACTTCAATTTCAGGAATTTCTATATAAAAGAATATCTTTCTTTTTTTTCTGCATTGATCTTGATCCTGAGGAGAGTTATAAATTTTTCTTTTAAGTCATCTGACTCCAGTCCTGGATCAGGTCAATATGACCCGAACAGCAACACTTTTGTTATCCAAAGAACATAAAGAAAATAAACCCCTAGGGAGACAGCCTTGACTAGAGATGAGAAGGGGTTGTCAGGATGATAATCCAATTAATCAGCTCTCCTTCCTCTAAACTCTGTTACCAGGCCTTTCTTCCCTGGTTTTTCAAGGGCTGGTAGGACAATGTCGTGCAAATGCTTATTTATATAATGAAGGCAACATTTCATTTTCTTACGTAACTAGGTTTCAGTCCGTCCACTGAGGTGTAACTGGTTATTTGATCTATTTTGAAGGATGGGACTGAAGAAGAAATTCCTGATAATTCTGTTAAAAGCTTGGTTTTATGAACATGTGTCCCTCCTGTGTTTTTTGGCTGGTGGTATGCTAACATGGAATTACACTGAATTACTAAAACACAGATTTTGGAATACTTAAATATTTTTGAAGAGAAGTCAATGACCATTTGTATTGTATTCTTCTGTATAATGTTTGCTTTAAAATTGTTTAAAATTTTTTTCTGTTCATCTTTGGTCTTCAGAAAATTTACTAAGGATATCACAGATGTAGTTTTTTTTTCATATTTATCTTGTGTGGGGTTTGCTGAGTTTCTTGAACCCAATAATTTGGGAAATTTTCTCCCTACTTCCCTCTAGAACTCCAATTACCCAACGGTTGGAATTTTTTATATTGCCCATAGGTCAGTAAACCCTTGTTCTAATATTTTCCTTTCTTCTTCTCAATCTTTTTCTTCCCTATTCTTCAGAATGGATAAATTCTAATCATCTATCTTTATGTTCATTATTCTTATATCTGTAGCCTGCTATTTAGCCCATCTATTAGATATTATATTTAGGTTACTTTATTTTTCAGCTCTAGAATTTCCATTTATTTTTATTTTTTTATATATATTTGATGTCTCTATGATCTCTTATTTGTTTGTTAAATATAAAATATTTTCCTTTATGTCTGTGAGCATAGTTATAATAGCTGTTTTGCAACCTTTGTTTGCTAACTTCAACATTTGGGGAATCTTGACGTCAGTCTACATTGATTGCCCATGAACCGTGTTTTCTTTTATTCCCCTATGTCTAGTGATTTTGGATTTTATTCAAGACAGTATAAATAATCATTGTAGCTATTCTGGATTCTGTTCTATTCTTCCAAAGAGCCTTGCTTGTTTATTTTAATACAAAGTTAACGAGGCATGCTTCAAACTTGAAATTCAGACTCCCCTGCTGTTGGCAGCAGCTGAAATCCCTGCTTAGTTCTTGTAGCCATGAAAGAACTTCTTGGATCTATCCTGTAGCAGCTTTATTTTTAATTAATTTTGTTTATTTTTAAGACAAATGTAGATTCACATAAAAAATAATAGAGACCCCATGTACCCTTTAAAGAGTTTCTCCCAATAGTAACTTCTTACAAAACTATAGTACAATATCTCAACCAGACACTAACATTGATACAGAACATTTCCTCCTGGCCAGTGTGGCTCAGATGGTTGAGCATCATCCTGTGCACTGAAAGATGCTGGATTCGATTCTCAGTCAAGGCACCTACTCAGGCTGTGGGTTCAATCCCTGGTCCAGGGTATAGGCAGGAAGCAATCAATGTTCCTCATATCAGTGTTTCTCTTTCTCTTTCCCTCTCCTTCTCTCTCTAAAAAACTCAATAAAAAATAATTTTAAAAACGCATACAAAAAGATACATAATATTTCCATCACCATAATTCCTTATAGCCACACCTACTTCCCTTCTGCTCTCATCTCCTCCTTAAGCCCTGGCCACCACTATTATGTTCTCCATTTCTATAATTTTGTCATTTCTAAAATAAATGGACTTACACAGCATGTAACCTTTTGAGACTGGCTTTTTTTTCACTCAGCACTGGGGGATAGGGCCTAAGCTGGCAGGCAGCAGACATCCCCTGAGGGGTCCTGGACTGTGAGAGGGTGCAGTCCAGGCTGAGGGACAACCCCCTATCCAGTGCATGAATTTCGTGCACTGGGCCTCTAGTGGCACATAATCTCTACAACCCACAAACATGTACTCATTTCATGGGCCATCAGAAACTAATAAAAAGAAATCCAGAATTTCCATCTGTCCCAAGGGGACACAGATGCAGCCTTGGAAGATCTGGCATCACTGTCCCTTGGTAAGTGTCACCCAATGTGAAAGCAAATGACTCTGAAGGGTGCTCAGGCTGGGATAGGTATCTCCTAGAACACCTGTCAAGTTTGGGCTCAAAGGGATGTTTTGGAGTGGGGCACAATGATTCCACTCAAATGGTCTCCAGTGGCCCTGGTGAAATTTGTCTCTCCAGAGTTGTAACTCAGCATAGGCTACCCCCTTTGTGATTTAATGACACAATTCTAAAGATGGGGGTGGGAGAGAGGGTTTTTCTGCCTCAGCAAGACCAGCATCTGCAGCTACAAGTGTCACCAAACATCTGCATTAGTGACCGAGGAGACGATGAGGTGTTGTGAGCAGAAACGGCAAGGTGCTTTGCTAACTAGGACCACAGAGTAGGGGGGCAGAAAAGAGGCACTGGCAGGTGCAACAGGAATGATGTGATGGAAACAGGAGATCACATGAGCTTCTTTGGCTAGAATTTGAAAGGCCTAAGGAGTTTGCATTGTATCCTAAAGGGTCATAGGGTTTTGAACAAAGGAACATTATTATAAAATTTGCATTTTAGAAACATTATTCTGGCAGCAGCCAAAGATTGTGCAGGAAGGGAGCAAGAAAATTGGATTTGGGGAAAGAGTTTGGAAGCTATTCCAGTTGAGAAATGATGAGGGTCTAAATTAATGTCATTCAAGTAGGATTAGAGGAAGGGGGAGCATAAAACTGGAGATAAGAATCAAGAGAGCAAGCATAAAACCAGTGAGAGAGGAGCATAAAATGATAGGCTTGAAAAAGAGACTTAGGGCCCTAACCAGTTTGGCTCAGTGGACAGAGCGTCGGCCTGTAGATGGAAGGGTCCCAAGTTCGATTCCAGTCAAGGGCATGTACTTGGGTTGCGGGCACATCCCCAGTGGGGAGTGTGCAGGAGGCAGCTGATGGATGTTTCTCTCTCATCGATGTTTCTAACTCTCTATCCTTCTCCCTTCCTCTCTGTAAAAAATCAATAAAATATATTTTTTTAAAAAGAGAGACTTAGAGTGCAGTCCTTACAAGGAAGAGAATCTCATCAGTTTCCTCAAAAACAAGCCAAAGAGCTACATTTATAATGCTGTAAAAGTTTGGATAGGTATATATATAAAAGGCTAATATGCAAAGTGTCCCCTCAGGAGTTCGACTGGGAGTTCGATCACTCACTATGATGTGCGTTGACCAACAGGGAGTGGTGTGGAATGAAGGGAGGCCCTGGCTGGCACCAGAAGGCCCCAATCAACCTTGATCACCAGCCAGGCCTAGGGGCCCTACCAGTGCATGATTTCATGCACCAGCCTCTAGTGTACTAAATGTGTGTGCCATGATAGTGAAAATACTGTTGTTTTGGTTTATTAAGTTGTAATTATTAAACACTGTTATAGCAAAAAAGAAGCTGTAATTATGATGACTTTATGGGCTATTAATAGTTCTATCACATTTCCAACTAAAAACTGTAACCCTAATAATCAAAAGAAGCTAGAAGTAAAAGTGCAGCATTGGTCTCCACTTGAAATTATGTAATTATTAGGGTGATAACAATGTATAACAAAGACCTCACATTAGTGTACTTGCTCTTTCTGTAAATATTCACTATGTGCCCAGTGCTATACAAACAAGTATGAACCAAAGGGAGGAAAACGGGGATCTGGTTTTTTTGGAGCAAGGCACATAGTAGGCTGAGCTCATCCTTCAATTAATTTGATCCTCAGAAATTTACTTTTAAATTGTCTCATTTAATAGACACATATACTTAATATACATAAATATTTTAATACTTTCATATATTTTAATATGTGTAGTAACAAATATTTAAAAAGTACTATATCCGCAATGTTGATAAAGGTTAAAGGTACCACTTATTCTATAGGTTATAGAAAGGCAAAAACAGGTTGTAGCAGAACTAGAGATGGGTTGGATAGGAGGTTGTGAACTCTAAGACTGAGAAGCACCTTGAATATTGTTCCATGATATCATCTCTATATACAGTAGCTGGCTATAATTTTAGGAGCTTTTAAAAAATGTGTAATTGGGAATAGGAATGTTGAGCTTATGGTTAGAAAAGTGATATTTGAATCATGTTAGTCCAGGGCATCTTTGGAACAGCAGAATGGGAAACCTTATGTGCTAATCAGACTCAATAACAGTTTAAACTTGTAAAAAACACCAGTTGATTTTGATAGGTGAAGTATGATGATGTAATACCTGGAGCAAACACTAATAAAAATATACAAAGAGATACACTAAAAATATTATAAGTAAATCAAAACTGAATTTAAAAATGTTTATGTAACCCACAGGAAGGCAGAAAAATAAACAAAAAAAAACTAAGAAAAAAACACCCCAAAATTAAATGGCATAAATGGTAGATTAAAACCTTAATAAATAGCTCAGATGTATTGAGCACTTACTCGATGCCAGACGTACTCATTTAATCCTCACACCAACCCAGACTTGGATTATTATCTCCGCTATACAGATAAGAAAATAAAACTGAGATAGAGAGAAATTAGCATGCCTGATGTCATAAAACACATGGTGGGTGGCGAGATACCATTAGAAGTTGGATAGAACTGAAACTCTTTACCATCAAGCCCAGGCCCTGCCGCTTAAGCACCACATTTGGTACCATATGATAATGTTCCCCTGCTCCCTACCACCTGACATAGGGCCTGCCGACCCACAATACCTTAGGGACCCTGTATACGCATACCCAAGAAGAACTTATGCCAAGCATTTTCTTTCTCTTGGTTTAGCCTAGTTAACACCAAGAGATAATGCTGGTCAATGGTAAGACTGAAGGTGAAAGGATGCTCTGAATCCATGACACATCAAAGTTTGCTGTGAGTCAACCGTTCTGAGGAAGCAGAAGAGACCAAATGACTAGTAAGAAAGGGAAAAGAAACAAAAAAAGTCACCTAACCTAGAAGAAATCTCAGTTAATATTTTGCCATGTATCTTTATCTTTCTGGTCTTTTTTTCCTCCTTGTATATATATATATTTTCCATTGTTTTTCAAAGAGAGTGAAAAGTGGAAGGGAAAGGGAGGGGGACAGAGAGAGAAACATCGGTGTGAGAGAGACACATCAACTAGTTGCCTCCCACATGTGCCCTGACAGGGGTTGGGAGCAAACCCACAACCTGTAAAGGCGGTGCGAGAGTGCAGACATGCCAATAGGGATGCAGAGGAAATGCCCTGTCCAGGACCTTCCCTCGACCAATCAACAGGGTCCACACACGTTACCCCACCCCACTACTTCCGGCTCTGTAAATCTGTTGTTTCCCTGGGGCCTGCACTTCCTCCCCATCGCACCGCTGCGCTGGTGAGTGTGTGTGGAAGTCCAAGTTAACTAGAATAATAAAGGCCCTCATGTTTTTGCATCGGAGTCAGGCTCACTCGTGGTCTTTGGGAATCACGACATCTGGGTCTAACAAACCCAGGAACATGCTCTTGCAAGGGAGTCAAACCTAAGACTCTTCAGTGTGAGGGCCAGCGCTCTAACCATTGACCACACTTAAAAAGTTATCATTACATAGCTATCAGCAAAAAGACAAGAGATAACAAGTGTTGGAGAGAGTGTGGAAAAAGGGGACCCCTTGTACCCTGCTGGTGGGAATATAAATTGGTACAGCCATTATAAAAACATATGAAAGTTTATAAAAAATTAAAAATAGAACTACCATATGATCCAGCAATTCCACTTCTGGGTATTTATCCAAAGGAAAGCAAATGCCTATCTCAAAGAGATATTTGCACCCCAATAAAAAATCTTATCAGGTACAAATTAAAACAAAAATATTATGGAAGGAGAAGAAGTTAGAGGGGGGTTTTGGGCGGTAAAATGTCAGTAGAGTTAGGTTATAATGATCATTCAGCTCCCATAATGTTGGAACTGACTGATTCAATCATCAAAACTCGACTTTATCTCACCCAGTATTCATAATGCTTTTGTACTAACAGTTGAATATTTCACAATGAACAGTGCTGATCCTGGAAAAAACAAGTATTTCTTCTTGTTCAAAATGACCACCTTTGCATTCATGTTTCCATACGTCTTTCTCTAACCAAGGGTCAGATGTCAGCAGAATGACCTACTTGAAAGAGTGTTGACAGATGGTCCAAAGCAAACACGCCATGGAGTTTGGAGAGGCTGGTTTCTGCACTTGCCTAGAGGACCCAGGGTGGCAGGGGCTGGGTCCTCCCGCAGAGCGGCTGGGTAACTCTAGGCCTTTTGGGTTTCTTGCCTTTGTGCATCCTGAAAGCCTGCGCTGGGGAGGTAAATCCATAATTAGGGGTTACTTAAAACAGAGATTTGTGACCTGACAGACTGCAACCTGTCTGTATCCATAAATAGCGAAAACTCTTTCCAGTCCTTTGTCTGGGGGTGTGCATGGTCTATTGAAGGCTCCAGAGCTGCTTGGGCTCATGTTACATTGTCTGAGAGAAGGAAGGGTGTGTGGGACTTAATCTACTGGGTATTGGAATAGCATCTGAAAATGATACATCTTAGTAGTTGTTTCATTCTTTATGCTAAAAGCAATCATCTCGAGTTCAACTTTGACTTCAGCTCCCCTCTTTATACAGGTGCTGAGTGCTCAGAACCTCAGGGTCAAGCTTCAAACTTCCTAAGAGGAAAGGGAATTCTTTGTGCAAGGTGAATAAAAGCTACAGGATAATATACAATAATCCTTAACGTTGCTAACAGTCCAAGGAATTCAAGGCTCCTGAGCAGGAGACGAGTCTTTTAAAATGTTGTACAGATTTAAAATTCCACCTCAATCATTCTAATTGGTAAGCATTTACCGAGTACTGTTGTGTTCACAGCCCTCTTATCAAATGCTGCCTATATCTATGTCAGGTATGTACTTATGAAACGTCATTCCTTAGGAGCTGTGGCTGTGTCCTGGGCCCCCATCTCTCCCTGCACATTGCATTTCCATTCATTTTGTGTCTTTCCTTAAAAATGAACATATTTACTAGCCTGTGATTAGCAGTGACATAAAACCTTTACGAGGTACTGAAAATGGCAAAGCAACCTGCATTCCCATGTATAGAATCCTATAAAGAGATTATATATTCAAACACTACAAACATACACGCTGTCCCTAAAATGTGTATATACTTAGAAAAATTATAAAGACATGTTTATTAAAATACATTCATTTTCAACATTTAATAGAATCAGCTGTTAAACTGTGTATACATTTTTTTTAAAGGACACCCTGTATATATCTTGAATGACAGGACAAAATTTAAAAAGGTTTTAATATAACAGGTATGTTTTACTATGCTACAGGTATAAAAAAACAAAGCACGGAGAGTAAAAATATAAAAAACACTCATGTACCCCACCACTCACATTTAACACTTTGCCATATTGCTTTATACCATTTGTTTGTTTAAAAAAGCATTAATAATAAAGTTTAAAACCTTACCCTCCCCTCTTTCCTCCATCTTTCCTTCCTCAGATCTTACCTCTACTCTACTGTGCTTGTCCATATTTTTATAATTTCACAAGTTATGTATATTTTGTGCTTTTAAAATTTGCATAAGGGAAATACCTTACAGAAACGTTTCAATTTGTTCTTTCATTCAACCTCGTTAAGATTTATCTACACACTCTTTTCCTCCCTGGCAGCTTCAAGATCGGCTACCATCATGATGACACAGTAACTACCCAGACCAGGAAGTTCACGACCAACACAGGACTTTAGCAGAACTAGGTGGTCATTGACGTCCCTCACCCTGGGAAGGCAACAGTACCAAAGACAGAAATTTGGGGAAAACTGGTCAAAATGTACAAGACGTCATCTTGGTATTTGGATTCAGAACTCATTTTGGTGATGGCAAGAAGATTGGCTCTGGCATGATTTGGGATTCCTTGGATTACACAAACAAAAATAAACCCAAACAAATTTTCATGACATTTCCTGTATGAGAAGGAGACGACCTGAAGAAAACAGTGAAAGGAACATGAAATGAACACAGAATGAAGAAAGTCAGGGGACTGCAAAGGCCAACGTTGGGCTGGCAAAGAGAAGTAAAAGTTCTTCAGTGACTTTATCTGTGGTGATTGTGAGCTTTTTTTCATGAGGATTAATGAACTAAAAACTTGGAAAAAAGAACTATATCTACACTGTTACAAGTAAGCTATGCCATCCGTTTGAATTAGTGTTCAAATCCCATTGCACGAATACAACACTGTTCATGTATCATTTCCCTTCTGAGGGGCATTTAGATCGTTTGCAATATTTTACTGATATACAGTGTTACTATGAATGAACCATCCATCCTTCCATCCATCTACCTTCAAAATAATATATCTTGAACTGACCACTTTAACTTATTCCACAAGTACCCCAGTCCCAGCCATCACTTTCAACTCCAGGGACTCCTAAGTCTCTCTGGCTTCCACTTTTGCTCCCCTTCCGTTTATATATAGTTCACACAGCTCATGGGGTCAGATTGGATCTTTCCATCGACAGAATCCTTCCCATCCTACCTGGGATAAAATCTAAAACTCTTCCCATGGCCCGGAAGACCCCACGTCATCTGGCCCCTCTCCTTCTCTTTCCCTTGCTCTCGATGGCCCAGGATACTAGGTTTCTGGTCACTGCTGGAATCGAACCCGAGATCCTTCAGTCTGCAGGCCAATGTTCTAACCACTTAGCAAACTGACCAGGGCTTATTTTTTATTTTATTTCAAAAACAAAGATAGAAGAAAATACGCTAGGTGCAACAACTAAGTTGAACCTGCAGTGTGAAAAAACTTTGTTAGGGTATATATCTGCACGTGGTTTTGTTGGGTTTTACTAATCACTCTTAAATTGCTATTAACATCATTGCAGGAATTTCCTCATCTCTTTAGCCAGCACCTGGTCTTATCAGGCTTTTAAATTTTTTCCAGTCTGAGTGAAACTGTGTCTCCTTGTTTTAATTTTCATTTGCCTGATTACTAAAAAGACTGTCAGAGATCTGATCCTTTAAAATGTATGTACACCCAATTATTTCCTGGTGCCTCCTTTCTGAATTTTCCTTTCAGAATCTTTCAAAGGCAAAGGGACTTAATCTTCTACCTTATGCATTTCACAATTTCAAATTCTCACATGTTTAATTTTAGTGGCACACGATTGCATGGCCAAGGACACAGCACTAACAATTTTAGTTCATTCACCATTCATACAGTTGTTTATTTGCTCAACAAATATTTATTGAGGGCCCCCTGCTACCGCAGGAATTTCACCAGGCAGACCAGCAGCCTCTCTGGGCGCCTACCTTGAGACAGTGAGCTCTTTGTCCCCTGCCTGCACTGTGGCACTGCGGCCCTGGGTAGGCGTTTTTTAGAAAGGTTGGAAGACCTGGCGACCAAGTTCCTTCCAATCCATTGTTCTCGTGCATTCTTACTTGCTCACAAATGTTTGTATTAATTGCGTCGGAAGAGGAACGCAATGTGTTCACGCATGCTCTCTTACTACCAAGGAATTATTCCAGAGAGAAAAAGTTTTGAAGGGGGAAAATGGAGTGTTTATTTCAAGCACTTGTTTTAAATGTAAAATTATACTTAGGGTCTTTTAAAACAACCCAGATTATTTTGCCTTTTCTTCTAAAAGCAATTCCCCCTCCCGTCCCCCTAGTCCCCTTTCCCGGTCTTTACAAAAATTTGTCTCTTCATTTCGTCGTAGTGTCAGATTTGAGTAAAAGCGCAATGAAAATTAGCTCACGTTCATTCTGATTTAGGTGATTCTAATTAGGTGACCAGTGAAAAGATCTCCAAACCATGTTAGTACCGTGCTTAGCTTCCATTCACTCTAACAGAGAAGTCTTAGCAGCGTCTTTTTTTCTAATTTAGAAACCTCAACTCTTAGGGAAGACAACTTGGTTTCCTCTCCTTGTAAGAAAGATCAGGATTTAACACATTTTGTTGCTTTAGAACAGATAATGGCGTGGCTACCAGATAAGAAGTGCAAACAAGGAGTGGAGTTCGTGCTTGATTCTTTGATTTTTAATAATGCAAACTCCAGGCCGCGATGGAAGTGCTCAGGGCAGACCCACAGGACCCTCGCGGGCTCCCCATAGCCCTGGTCTTCATTTCCAAACCCGGAATTCATGCAAATCATCTTGCTGACCCCCCCGCAGCAACACAAACCACTTTCGCGCCGTTCGCTCAGGACCGTGCAGCAACGTAAAGAGAGAAGTCCTGGCGCCCTGAAAACACCACTTTCTCAAGGCGGATTCGAGGGGACCCCAATGAATTCACATGAGTTCAGAATATTTAGCGAGCCTCTTTTATTTCTGGGCTGAGCGGGCCGGGCGCTCGGGCGGGCCGATACCACAGCTTGCAGGACCTGCGCTCCGCCGCGGGAAAGCCGGCCCGAGCCCCGCCCTTCGGGGCCCGGGTCTGCGCGCCCCGCCCGCCCGCCCGCCCGTGGCGGCTGCTCGCTGGGACCGCGGCGCGCTCGGCTGGCTACTCCGCTCTGTCTTCTGCCAACGCCGGCCTGGGCCCCGGCTGCCACCATGGATGCTCGCCGCGTGCTGGTGAGGGCTTGGTGGGCAAACCCGCGGGGCGGGCACGGTGGGTGCGGGCCGACCCCCTGCAACTCCAAGGACTGGGTGCTACTCATCAACGGGTGGGCGTCCTGGGCGGCGCCCCTTTAGGAAAGCCCCAGGTTTTGTGCAGTTGGGGTGATTCGGGGTCTGGGACAGTCCCCGCCGGGCGTGCGCAAGTGGTGCGCGGCGGTTCAGAGATTGGAGCGATTTGCAGAAGGGTTGGCAGCGCTGGGGAATCCAAGGCCACGTGGGGTCGAGGCGCACGTGCCGGACAGTGCACGGGGCTGGCAAGTCTTCCCATAGTGTCCGCGGGACCCCCACTGTGTCCGCGGGCCGGATCTTGGCGGAGGGGGAGCGGGGGATGCGCTCCCTGTGACTGGCAAACCCTGCAGCGCCCCCGGCCCTGTCCAGCTCCCGCCCGCTTGTGCCACTTCTAACCGCTCAGGGTCGGGTCGATGGGTTGAAGTTTAAAGGTCTTGGGAACACTTTGGAGGCGCACACGGGCGGGGGTGTTCCCAGTCCCAGGCGGAGACTAGCTGCAACGGAAAGACTTGGAGGTCCAAACTGTTTGCAGCCATTCTTTCCCCCCACCACCCCCCCGTTCCTTTCCCAGCCCCCAGGGGCCTTGCTCTCAAGCTGCAGGATGTTGGCCCAGCGGAACGTTACTCTTTGCTCTGAACGGAAACCGGAACGTGGGGGTCTGCCCCAGGGGAGGGTGGGAGGTGGGGGGGAGGGTGAAAAGGAAGAATGTGACATGCTTAAAATAAATATCAGAGCTGGGTGCACAAGTGGGGAGGCTGGGGGGTGGGGAGAGCGGGTTGGGCACGTGGTTTCAGAGACATCCTTGGAACTGGGCTTTGGTTTCCAGGGTGAAGAAAGCCGCAGGTAGCTGAGCTTGGAATCTGACATGCCTGGATTCAAATTTAGGCAATCGCTCGACCTGAATCATCCATTTCACCCCTCTGAAGCTCAGTTTCCCCATTTGTTAAGTGGGAATAACGACACACCTTTGTTGCAAAGAATGAATTATAACGTGAAAGCATACTTCGTGCCTGGCACCGAAAACACCTACTAAGTGCTATTAGTTTATTACCTGTCTGCCAAAAAAGTTGATCTCACTCATAAGTATTTGCTTGTTTCTTCTACGTCGTTTCCTGCAAACATTTGCCTAATAATAACTTTTGGCATGTGCTGACTTGTTAAAAGCCCAGCATATATTTCCCTGACTGCTTCCAGTGGAATGCCTTCCTTGAATCTGTCTTGAGCCTCTGCTTGCATAGCTTGATGAGTAAATGATGATAATTCCTGCGGTAATGCAAGAAGACTGCTGTTTCAGGAGATTGTAGGCTGAGTTCTTCCAATCCTATAATCTTGGACAATAAATTTCATCTCCCCGTGAATGTCCTCTTCTGAAAAATGGCTTCTGAGATCCTTTGAATATGTAGTACGGGGGGTGGGGGGTGAGTCCCTCAGCCCGGCCTGTGTCCTTTCGCAGTCTGGGACCCCTCAGGGGATGTCCACCTGCTGGGGTACCTGGCCAGCCTGGGTGAGTGGCTGATGGGTGTTTGCAGCGAGGCTGGCTGGGATTTATTTAACTTCTAAAGTTGAAACTTTGTTGCTTTAACCAGAGCCCAGGTCAGGTTGCCCCTGACAATCCAGGCTCCCAGCCCTTCCTTGAGCCCAGGGCAGGAAACAGGTAACTGAGGTTTGTTTTCCTTCTATAATTGAAACTTTGTTGTCATGAGCGGAGGCCACAGACCGCCTAGCTTCCTCCATTGCTGGGGCAGGCCTTCTGCTTATTCCAGCTCAGGCTGCTCACAGCTCCCATTGACCCAATGTCCCTGCGAGGCTGGCTGGAATCAGGTTTCTGGGGTTTATTTATCTTTTATAATTGAAACATTGTTGCTTTGTGCAGAGGCCCAGCTGGCCTAACAGAAGCCTCCTGCTTATTTCAGCTCCATGGCTGTCAGCCGCCATCTTGGCTGGGTTAATTTGCATACGGCCACTCTGGTTGGCTGGTGTGTGTGGCTTGGCTGGTGAGTGTGGCTTAGGTGTCTCAGAGTGAGGGTCAATTTGCATATTACTCTTACTAGATTAGATTCTCATGATGATGGTTGGGTACCATCATCATGAAAATAACTTTATTTACAAGAGACTATTCTCTTGAAATTAGCATGTTTTCTTTGATTACAGTTAATTATGTGGATTGTCAACCAGTTAATAATGCAGATTAACTGTCTAACCCATTAATAATTCGGAAGAACTGTCAACTGGTTAATAGTGCGGATTAAGGTCAACTGGTTAAAATGCAGATTTTGTAATCCAAAGGAAACATGATTCTTTCAAGAGAAACATCAAAAGTGCTTTATTCAAAGTAATGTCCATCGCTAGCTACACACGTCCCCCATCTTTCAGGTAATTTGTGGATGCCGTCCCAATAGAACTTTTCCTGTTTTGAGGCAAACCATTCAGAGACTCAATTTTCCACTTCTTCATATGTTTTGAAGTGCTGCTCAGAAAATGCTTGGGCCATTGATCGGAACAAGTGGTAATCTGAAGGTCTGGTGAATACAGCGGTGGGTTAATACTTCCCAGGCAAGATCTTTTAACTTGTCTTTAACTGGTTTTGAAGTGTGTGATGGTGCATCATCATAAAGCAAAATTACTCTGCCATGTCTTCTGGCCCATTCTGTTTGTGGTTCAAATTGATTATTTGTTGTTGGTAGCAATCAATAGTAATGGTTTCACCTGGTTTTAGAAGCGCATAATACACCACACCTTCCTGATCCTACCAAACGCAAGCATTGTCCTCTTTCCAAAAACGATTTGCCCTTGCAGTCGATGTTGATGGTTGATCTGGATCAACCCATGATTTTGTGCGTTTGGGATTCTCAAGATAAATCCACTTTTCATCACCAGTCACAATTCAATACAAAAAAGACTTTTGTGCTGTTGAAGCAACATTTTACTGA
>PVJC01012336.1:0-39822 GCA_004026665.1 Murina feae
ATAGTACCTCCCCCCAGAGTGTGATGGACAGTACCTCCACCCAGATTGCAATGGATAGTACCTTCCCCTAGACCCTTATGGGAAGTACCTCCCCCCATATCACAGTGTATAGTACCTTCCCCCAGACCCTGGTGGACAGTACCTCCCCCCAGACCCAGGTAGATAGTACCTCTGCCCAGATTGCAGTGGACAGTACCTCCCCCAGACCCCGGTTGACAGTACCTCCTGCAGATGGCCGTGGGGTAAGTGAGGCAGTGTACAGTAACAGGTGCATAATGAAAGCTCCAACTGTAGTTACAACGGATGGCAGCAGAGTCCAGAAAAAAACATACTCTGCAAAGACAGTAGGTGTGGCAGACAGGATAGGAGCCAGGAAAGGCGAAGTCTGGCTTCACATGTGTACTCTGCTCCTCTGGTCAACCTTTGGTGGACTTACACTTTCTGGCCCTGAGTCCACATGTGGAAAATGAAGGGTAAAGACCAGGCTTTTTTTTTCTAACAACTCACAATTTTAACTTCTTGATGTAAGGTCAGAGAGGGAAGGTCCATAGTGTGTCCCAGACAGACCTAGTTCTTGCTGTCCCAGGAAGAAGGGAGCACATTGGGGTCAGGAGCCAGGTGGTCCTGAATTTTAGCTTGAATCACCACAGATTGCAATGGAGGAGCCACCGACATTCCTGTAAGATAAGTAACAAGGCCACGTAAGGAGGTTAATTATCAATATTTGCCCCCACTGGGTGTATTTCTGCAGGTATAGAGATTCATGTCTGGGCTGTTCTCAGAAGTGGTACTCAAGCTCCTTTTATAATGTATTTTCAAAGTGGTAGTTGTGCCATGAATCCTGCCAGCCCAGGACTTACCGAGAGAGCGCACTCGGGAGTGAGGACTTGTGTCAGAAGTGGGCTGCCGGCCTTGCTGAAAAGGGAGATACTCGCCTCATAGGTGCATGTGAGGGCTGAAGGGGTGAACAGGTGACAGAGTGACATGGATGACAGGTGCTGCTCTTTCAAGCCGTCTAGGGAGAGAGTGTATACCCAGAAGTAAGAGTGCAATGAAGCAGACAAGCTGTCTATATTTAATTCAGTCTGTATTGAAGGAAATAATAAGACAGGGTGGAATGACTTATTGTAATTTTTTTCTTTTAAGCTCTTGGTCCTTGGATGATATTTTAAAATCTGCTCCTACTGTTGATACTAATCATGATTAATAATGATTTAGATATTAGAGCTATGCTTAGAAGGCACTTTATGTTCACCCATTTTTCTTACTGACATTGTGTTCTGTTCTCTTCTGATGCTAAATTCAAATGTGCTTTTCAAGGGCCCTTAAGTTCTTTCTAGACTATACATATTCAAATGAGAGAGCCAGGACATCATGAATGAGGTGGTTTTGTGACGTTCTGTCTTACTGAATTTCTGGCCTTCTTTTTCCGGTTAGAGGATAGGGACTGAGGGTGGAATTGTCCCTTTTGTCTCCTTCTGATAGTGACCACCTTAGAACAGGCACTAACCAGTGCTCAAATAGCCCACCTCAGAGCCTCCAGGTGGCTTAGTGATGCAGATTCTCAGTCCAGCTCATCATATGTGAACCCCAGGCAGTCTTCGTGGCTGACCGAATTTCAATCTGACTTAACCAGTTCAGGCATCCTTTCCCTCTGGACCTCAGAGGAGACAGGCAATACCACTAGACACTTCCTCTCCAAGTCAGATACACAGTTTCCGTTCCTTCCACCTCAGAGCACTTTTTAATGCTTTCCAGGGTGCTGGCTTAGAACCTCAAATGGTGACATTCTTCGTGCTTAGCCCGAATCTCTGTAGCAGGAGGATTGTGGGACAAAAGGTGAGTTGTCCATGTACATTGGATGGTAGATGTGCCATAGGAAAGGGGACCAAGGGATGATGGCTCAGTCTCTGCTTTGTTTAGGCAGCGTCCCCTGGTTGCCAGGTCCGTGCAGCCTAATGAGATGAGGGACTCTTGGGCAGGAGGGGACTTTTATGTCAATTCTAAAGGTGCACAAAATTTGTGTACTGAGGGTGGGGGAGGGTGAAGGGTGGGGAGGAGGTCCCCTTAGCCCGGCTTGTGCCCTCTCAACAGTCCAGAACCCCTTGCTCCTTACCACCCACCTTCTCCTTACCACTGAGCTTGCTGCTCCTTAGCAGCAGGCTCCTTAAAGCTTGGCTCACTGCTCCTTAGCACTGCTGTGGAGGCGAGAGAGGCTCCTGCCACCACTACTGCGCTCGCCAGCCATGAGCCTGGCTTCTGGCTGAGCTGTGCTCCCCCTGTGGGAGCGCACTGACCATCAGGGAGCAGTTTTGCGTTGAGCGTCTGTCCCCTGGTGGTCAGTGCGCATCATAGTGACTGGTAATTCTGGTTGTTCTCCCTCACCGGTTCCTTAGGGTTTTATTATATAGGTTAAGTATAAAGAAAGCATTTGTAAATGAAGAAGTACAAGCAATGGTGTTAATCATCCATGAAGTAGTTATTTAAATAATGTAAATATTGTTAATTTCATAATCTTTAGTACTCTATACTTAATGTAGCCCTCTTTGATTCCATTTTAATCAGGGGATTAAGCGCAAGATTATCTCATTGGAAGGGCCTGCCATCTGTTGAATTTTGACTTGTTCGGTGGATGGAATGGTTGGAGTTGGAGGTTTAACATAGTGCAGTATTTTACAACTAGAAGCCCGTTGCACAAAGAGATTTGTGCAATAGGCCTTCTCTTCCCCTGGCTGCGGCACTGGTTTTCCTCCGTACCCGGGACCCAGGCCTTGGCTCTGGCCAGAGCCTTCAGTCTTTGCTGCTTGACCCTGGAGCCTTGGGTCTCCGCTGCTCATGTCTGGATCCTTCCGTCTTCGCAGCTCCCGCTCCTCCCCTTTACACCTACATATGCAAATTAACCACCATCTTTGTTGGGTTAATTTGCATACTCTCCCGATTGGCTGGTGAGCATAGCGAAGGGATGGTCAATTTACATGTTTGTCTATTATTAGGTAAGATTAGCATTCAAATGTTTGTTCATTGCGCCACATTCTCAGATCATATTTTATTGTCTTTTTTAAGCAACAGAAGGATGGGTTTATTTTTTCTCTTAAGTCTTCTGATTATAAAAGTTACACTTGCTCATTTTAGAAAATAAATATAGACAAATATAAAAAAAATTAATCATAGCCCAGTTATCTAAAAACATGCAGTATAATCTTTTGGTGAACTTTCTTTGACTTATTTATAATATCTATACATAACTTTTAAAAAATATTGCTAAATTTATGTGTATACAAATTTGTTTGCATCTTGAATTCTTCTAAAACTAGGCCCGTTTGTCTCCAATTATGTTCAATAAGGATGCACAGTGTAGAAATATTCTCTCTCTCTCTCTCTCTCTTTTTTTTTTTTTAGCTCATGGTCAAAGCAGTTTTAAAAAAATCTTAGTTTAAAAAAATTAGTGTTGCCCTGACTGGTTTGGCTCAGTGGATAGAGCATCGGCCTGTGGACTGAAGGGTCCCAGGTTCGATTCCAGTCAAGGGCATGTACCTTGGTTGCGGGCACATCTCCAGTGGGGGGTGTGCAAGAGGCAGCTGATCGATGTTTCCTTCTCATCGATGTTTCTAACTCTATTCCTCTCCCTTCCTCTGTGTAAAAAAATCAATAAAATATATTAAAAATTATTCTTCAAAAAAAAATTAGTGTTGCCTTGGACAGTGTGGCTCTGTTGGTTGAAGCCTCATCCCGTGTACCAAAAGGTCTTGGGTCTGATTCCTGGTCGGGGCACACACCCAGGTTGCCGGTTCAATCCCTAGTTGGGGCATGTGCGAGAGACAACCGATCAACGTTTCTCTCTGACATTGATGTCTATCTGTCTCTCTCCCCACCCTTCCTCTTCCCCCTCTCCCCCTCCCTTTTCCTCTCTAATATCAATTAAAACAACAACAACAACAACGTATCCTCAGATGAGGATTTTTAAAAGCCCCCGAAAGTTAGTGTTGTTGGTTTGTTTTTTAACTGGAGCGGTATTATTATGTCCTAAAGGGGGTGATATATAGTGTGTCTCTGCCATATTTAACCATAGTACGCTTTTCCTGTGAATTAGTAACTTGAAGAATCGGTAGCACAGTTGGGAAAAAGTTGATAAGCATTTCTCCTGTATATGAGATACTTACTGGTTGTCCACACTGGCATCCACTTCTCATATTCCCTTTTCCTCAGATTATACTTGGTAATACATTATTTAGTATCAGATCATATTTGATAATCAACTGTTCAGTAGTAGGTCACAGTTTACAGTGTTGATAAATAAGTTTTTAATATATTTTAAATGACTACTAATGTATAGATGAGTACATTAGTACACCGAATGGCTTTATTGAGCTAGTCTGGTCTCTGATATTCCAGGGTCAGGCATGGACACTCTTAAAACGCCTCATGAGAGGGTGAACTCTGATTGTTTTTCCTTGAAAGTATTAGTTTATTGCACCTCAGATACTTATTATTTTTTCTATATTCTGATTCACTGTTACTTTTCTACTTACTGCCTTTTACTCTTTCAACCTGTACCTCCCTACTTTAAGCTTCTCAAATCTAGCTCTTTGGCAATAAATATACTTGTTTACTTAAGTAGAAGAGATACATTTATTTGTATTTTTTATTTTGCCAGCTGTTGAATCATTTTGCTACTTATAATAATTCTATCATGTAACTTTTTCCATACCTTCTTTTTCACCCCTCTCTGCCCTCAAGCTTTCTGCCAATTTTTCCTATTTTCTATCACCCTTGGCTATACAACGTACCTTCAAGCTTTAGTAGGACTTTGAAATGTAACTTTATTTACTGAACTTTTTTAGCTAGCGGGGTAGGTGGGAGACAAGTGTTATTCTCTTTTTTGGTTCTTACATGGCCAAACAGACATATTTTATTTTATTATTTTAATATATTTTATTGATTTTTTACAGAGAGGAAGGGAGAGGGATAGAGAATTAGAAACATCGATGAGAGAAAAACATCGATCAGCTGCCTCCTACACATTCCCTACTGAGGATGTGCCCACGACCAAGGTACATGCCCTTGACTGGAATCAAACCTGGAACCCTTCAGTCCGCAGGCCAATCAATGCTCTATCCACTGAGCCAAACCAGTCAGGACAAACAGGCATATTTTAAATTGTTGGTTTTTTTTTACCTCTAAATCTAAATGTACCTTCATCCTGTTATACTGTATATATTTTGTGTCCATAACTTCTTTATTCACGTGGTTAAGTTCAGGGCAAGTTATTTGACTTGGCTTTCAAATCAGTGTTGTCTTTTTAGATAGTGAGCATTTGGAGAGCAGAAACTAGATTTATCAACTCCTGCTTTTTGTGGAAAGGAGAAGTTATGTGCTGCTTCATGACATTGCACTGAAGTGTTCACATGTGTTTCAGGCTAACTTGAGAGAGTTGAGACATCCCTGTATATGAGATGTTACTTTTATGAAGGTGAGTGAAATTCAGGAAAGCCAAAAAGGGATATAAAGAAAATAGTTTGCCTTACTTGGTTATCTTAGCTAATCTAATGTTCAAACACTGTGAAGTTAAATTTCTGTTTTAAAATAAAGTTTTCTGTTATATTATAAAGTAAGAATACTTAGGGATATTCTAAATCTATGTGTTCAACATCAAAAACTATTTAGGCTGATGTTTTTGTAAAGACTCTAAGATTGTATAGCTCTGAATTATTGGAGCATTTTGATAGTTACCATTAAACCCCCCATCGCCCCCAAACAGCGATAGTTGGCCTTGTATTTGAGGTTCTGCCAGTTAAGGAATCTAATAAAACATCATGTGAAATGTGAAAGTATTTCATGAGGAATGCTACATCTTTTTGGTGAATACACCACATTGTATTACAAATTATTTCAGGAAAGAAACTGTAGTTGTTGTTTTTATGTTTTGTTTTGTTTCTCCTTCCCACATCATATATAACCTTTAAACTATTCTTTATACCCTTGGCACAAGGAAAGTTCCCATGTTGTTCTTTTCATTTGGTTCCTTGAATTATTTATTGTTCTCACTTCCTTAACCACCTATTCATTTCTGGGGGAAAATGATTTTCCCCCCACATTTTCCTTGTTAGTTAATAAATTGTAGAAAATAGATAAATAAGGAAGATATCAAATGAGCACTTGCATATATTTTATCTGGAGTTTGGGGGAGAAGATCATGAGTAGAGATTTGGGGGTAACTGCATAGAGACGATATTGAAAGCTGACGGTATAACATCACCAGCCAGTACTGGCTGCCATGCAGATACCTTCCCAGGCACTTTCATTATTCTGTTTTTATTAAAGTTGCATAGACAGCTGTGATGCAACCAAGTGAACAGCTGCTTTCCAGAGAAACATGCTGACCCCAGGGCCCCTAGGCCTGCCGTCACATCCTATGGTGCTTGGGGCTCACATGCATCCTAACACTATACCCTTTACAACCCCTTCAGACATATAAAGAATGGGGGGAGCAGTAAGCGAAGGGCACCACCCTGGAATCACCAGCTTTTGAATGGAGTCTCTCAGTGATACTGAGGAATGAGCAAAAAGCAGGAGGCGAGAGACAACGAAGAGCATGGTTGTCCTGGGAGGCTAGAGAAGAGAGTGCAGGGAGGAGAGAGGCGGCAAAGGTGTGAACTTCTCTGGGTCCAAGGGACAGGATTGTTGTCCACCTGGAGCTTTCCTTGAAGTGGAGGGACTGCGTTCTCAAACATCCCTAGGACCAGGTGTATGGTCGATGCTCAGAAGAGAATGCAGGAAGGCTGGGGATGATTCAGGAGAGGAGAAAGCACATCTTCCGAAAGAATGGCATTGCCAGCAAGGGGTGGTCTGTTATGTTGGATAGATTTTTCAACTAACAGAATTTGAGTGGCTAGTCTCATTTTTTGATACAGTTTCCAACAGCTCACTGAACTAAAAGTGGGATTGGTATTCTAACTCAATACCATGGGATTGGTTTTTCATGGACTCAAATAGTACCCAGAACTGTAAAATTAAACATGTAACAGGAAATGTTTAATATAGCCAGCTCTTTCAACAGACGGAGGCGACATGCTATAAATTAGTATTGCTCTTGTTTAATTCTGTTGCTTTTTGCCACATTTAGTGATGCTTAGGCAGGTTTGCTGATAGGCAAGATAATTACTAATAATTGTCCGCATATGCTTCCTATTTCCATCACCCTAAGGAATAGGTTTTAGGTGTTATTGATTTGCCACCATATAGGCATACCTCATTTTATTGCACTTTGCTTAACTGTGCTTCACAGATACAGTGCTTTTTATAAATTAAAGGCAAGACCCACCCCCAGCAAGAAGATTATAGTGGGCTTTGTTGTAGTACTCACTTTGTTGCAGTGGTCTGGGATGAACCTGTAGTATCTCTGAGGTATGCCTGCATTACACATAGATACTGTACTTTTTACTAGTAGTTTAATAAATCCATGGCATATATATTTCTACATATGCTAGTCAGTATCCAAAAGTTATATTGCACCAAAATGAGTTTGATGTTATAAATAAGGGTGAGGAAAGGATGAAAGGGAAAGAGATAAAGTAGGAAAGAAAAAAAAATTGTCATTTAACTTAGTTGTCTGTCTTGAACCTCCTTAGTTTTGACAAGTCATTAAACTGTGGCACTCTCCCCCCTCCTCCTATGTGCCCATCTGTATTTTGAAATTAAAAAAAAAAAAAAGAATGGTTGTTATAATAAAGGTGTAATAGGAGGCTTGGCATTTCTTTTAAATTGTGAAGAAATTTTTATGTTTAAAATACAATTTTTAAAAATCCATTAAAAATACAGGAAGCAAATGAGATGCTCTAAAGGGAGCACCATAGTAGTTATGGCCAAGGTTGGGCCTGTCCAAGTCAGTTCAGCTTGTCGTATGTTAGTCCTGGGCCTTAGTCTCCTCCTGCCATGGGTATAATAACTTCACATGGCCTTAAAAAGACAGCCCCGCCCTCAGCAAACTGTTTTCTAAGGGGAACGAAGTGTGGCTAGAATGAGCTTTTATCATGGTAGGATTGGTGTGTTGGCCTTTTTGAGAGCGAACATTCAGGCAGTAATAGAGGATTTATCTTGATTTCTGTGAGATTGTGCGAAACGTTGAAAGCATCTGGTTTTTATAAGAATCTACTTAGAATTATTCTTTCTGCTAGTGTAGTCTTTCTCTGAAGTAAACAGCATATTGTTTTCCTAGTTAAAAAGTATCTCCTAAGTCCTGGTTTGGATTGTCAGAAGAGTTTCCCCTTGGAGATGGACTGGTGCTTGCTTTGCATTTGGCTCAGCTGACTGGCTTCCTTCCATTCTGTGAGGGGCACTTCTCCATTCCGAGTTGTGGCCACACGGGCTGCCTTTGGACGCAACAGTTAGCACGTTCCTCCACTTGAAGGCTTACCATTCAATAGGAGCCTGTGAAGTTCTGAAACGGAAAGGTAATCAGAACAATCCGACAGCAGAACTCTCCAGAAAGCGCAAAAGCCAGGTTTAATTAGGTAGCAGTGCAGGACATCCCTTCAAAAAGGGGGGTGGGGGGAGGAGAGAAGAGGGAGGAGGGTGAAAACAATTGGCATTTATCTGACCTGCTGCCCAGCCCAGCCCCCAAGCCCAGCTGGAGCTGGCTGGCTCCGCATTCTGCAGGCAGCGTGCAGTTTTTGAAACACCCCAAATGTTCCAGCCTTTAAATAGCAGCGAGTCTTCTAAAACGAAGCAGCATACTGCAAGAGGAATTAAAGCGGCCGCCTTGCAGGCAGGAAGCCGACAAGCAAGATGCTTAATTATCCTGGAAGTAAGTGCTTGTTACCGCTGCGTGGAGCGGGGAGCGAGGCTCATCCTCAGGGTGTCGGCGTGATTTGTAGACAATGCAGCCCTGTCAGTGCAGTGCTGGGTCAGCAGCATCTTCCCAACATGGATTTGGCAAGAATTTAAAGGCCACCCCTTGTGTCGTGTGTGGGGCTTGGGAAAGGGTCCTCTGCCTTTATTTCCAGGACGCACGCCGCCACGCAGGATTCTGTGCTGGGGATTTGTGCCTCTCCCTCCTGACTGCTGTGCACCGAGGAAGTTGGTCTTCAAGACCCTCACCAGGAAGGATGCTGACAGTTCTTGGTCGCTCCTGGGGAGTATGCAGAGGTCTCGCTACAGCAGAAGTCTAGTTTCTGCTTTCTTCATAAATTAGCGCCGAAGGGTGGGGTGGGTTGCAGTGCCTAAGGAAATGCAGACATTTTGTTAATTAGTGAACTAGTTCCAGCTTTAGGAATAGATGAAACTGGAGAGAGCTCGGGAAGAGGTGGTGGCGAATGCCGGAATCCTTCTGAAATGGTCCTCCTCGGGGTAAGTAATAAAGTAGAGGATAATGCAGAAGCATGCTGGATAGAGTGGCTCTCAGAAAACGCTGTTTATTTTTTCTCTGTTGTATTTGCTCTTGCCAACTATGTAAGCCTTTGTAAAAAACAAAACAAAAGACAAATTAGGACTTTGAAATATGGAAGGTGTTAAAAAGTGAGTGTTGCTACATACTAAAAAAAATGACTTTTCAATTTTTAATCCTGTTAAAAAGAAACAGACTATGTATTGTTCAAAGTACTGAACTCTGTGGGTTATGTCTCAAAACTCTTGGTCAGTGCAGTTGCTGGTGATTTTCTGCTTTATTGGAGGTCGTTGGCATCCGTTATGGGTCTGCCCAGGGAGTTGAAGCTCTAGTGTCCTGGAGCGAGCTCTCCCCACTCCTTGTTCTGTGGAATAGCTCAGTTATGCTGAAGTATTAATATCTTTTAAAATATACATACTTCAAAAGGTGGATTTCATTAGACGCTTTCGCTTTCTTTCAAACCTGCTTTGATAAAATACTGAGGTGTGAGCTATGAACCACATTCATTATGGAGTCTTTTACTTTCATGTATTTGCTTTTGGCAATTGCATATTTATTTTTAGATGTATTTATCAAATGCTAATTCCAGTTGTCCTTCTCTTTCAGAGAAAGCATGGGACTATAGCAACCACAGAGTTCCAGTAATACAAGTTCCATTCAGTTTTTTCTGAAAGAAAGCAATCTATTAAAGTGAAGCAAAGGAACGATTGTGGATTATAATGTTCAGAAGATCTGGATTTTCAGAAGCTTGAAAATAAGGCATCGTTTAACCTTTTAAATGAAAAAGAGTAAGATCTCATGCAACTGCTGTATTTGCTGGAAACCGTTCTCCGAAAGGGAAGTGCACATTTAGAGCTGGAGATGATGGTTCTTTCCGCAGGGATTTAGGTCTGATTGCTTTCCCATCATGACCAGCTTGAAACGGTCGCAGACAGAGAGGCCTATTGCCACAGACAGGGCCTCGGTGATGGGCACAGATGGCCCACCCAAAGTCCACACTGACGACTTCTACATGCGGCGCTTCCGGTCCCAAAACGGCAGTCTGGGGTCCTCGGTCATGGCTCCGGTAGGGCCCCCCCGCAGCGAAGGGCCTCACCATATCACTTCGACCCCTGGAGTCCCGAAGATGGGGGTCAGGGCTAGGATTGCAGATTGGCCCCCACGGAAGGAAAACGTCAAAGAATGTAGCCGTTCAAGTCAGGAAATAGAAACCTCAAGTTGCCTTGAGAGCATGTCCTCCAAAAGCAGTCCCGTGAGTCAGGGAAGTTCTGTTAGCCTCAATTCCAGTGACTCAGCCATGTTGAAAAGCATACAGAACACGCTGAAAAGCAAGACGAGACCCTTGGAGAGCATGGACTCCAGATTCCTCATGCCTGAAGCCTACCCCAGCTCCCCCAGAAAGGCTCTCCGCAGAATCCGGCAGCGGAGCAACAGCGACATCACCATAAGTGAACTTGACGTGGATAGCTTCGATGAATGTATCTCCCCCACCTACAAGACTGGGCCCTCCCTGCACAGGGAGTACGGTAGCACCTCTTCCATCGATAAGCAGGGAACGTCTGGAGAGAGCTTCTTTGACTTGTTAAAGGGCTACAAAGACGACAAGTCCGACCGAGGCCCAACTCCAACCAAGCTCAGTGACTTTCTCATTGCCGGTGGGGGCAAGGGTTCTGGCTTCTCTTTGGATGTTATAGATGGGCCGATCACACAAAGAGACAACCTCAGGCTCTTCAAGGAAAGGGAAAAACCACTCAAGCGACGGTCCAAGTCTGAAACTGGAGACTCATCCATTTTTCGTAAATTACGCAATGCCAAAGGTGATGAACTTGGGAAATCATCGGATCTTGAAGATAACCGGTCAGAAGACTCCGTCAGACCTTGGACATGTCCAAAGTGCTTTGCCCACTATGATGTCCAGAGTATATTATTTGACTTGAACGAGGCGATCATGAACAGGCACAATGTTATTAAGAGGAGAAATACCACCACGGGGGCTTCGGCAGCTGCTGTAGCATCCTTGGTTTCAGGACCTTTGTCCCACTCAGCCAGTTTTAACTCCCCGATGGGCAGCACAGAGGACCTGAATTCCAAAGGAAGCCTCGGCATGGACCAGGGAGACGATAAAAGCAATGAGCTTGTAATGAGCTGTCCGTATTTTCGGAATGAGATAGGTGGAGAAGGTGAAAGGAAAATCAGCCTGTCGAGGTCAAACTCTGGCTCCTTTAGTGGGTGTGAAAGTGCCTCCTTTGAGTCTGCACTCAGCTCCCATTGCACAAACGCAGGAGTGGCAGTGCTTGAGGTGCCCAAGGAGAACCTGGTGTTGCACCTGGACCGCGTGAAACGATACATTGTGGAGCACGTGGACCTCGGCGCCTACTATTACAGGAAGTTCTTCTATCAGAAGGGTGAGTAGTCCTTTCTGAAAGAGAGTGCTATTTGTTGTTTTGATGTGTTTGTTTCTCAGTTGTGTGACATGAGATTTTCTTGCATTCTTTTCTCTTGATGGTAAAATAGTTAAATAGGTATTTGCTATGTTGTATTTCTCCTTGTGATGTATTTCTATTTGCATTTTTATGATTTCCTTTAAGGTATTAGAATGTCTGGTATTAAATACTCATGTTTTTTTGAAAAAAAATATCTGATTTAATGAATGAGATATAATCTTTGTGTAGAAGGCTTGTGTATCCTTTAGGAATAAATATTTTATTCCTGATATTTTAAATATAGCTTTATATTAAGGGATACAAAACGGTGTTAGTGCCGCGTTTCATTAGTGTAACGCTTTTCAGCTAGTGCAGGACCATTGCTCTTCCTCTTCAGTCTGCTCGTCAGTTGGTGGAAATTGTAATGCAGCTCTCTCTGCTTCTCAGGCATTTTAGTGGGAGTTAATTACATCATTTGACAAAAGTCACGGAGCCAATAAGTTCAGAGCCAGGAATCAAATTTAGGTCTTCTGTATTTGAATAAAAAAAGCACTGAAGGGATAAGTACCCTAAACATGTTGGTGACTTCCTTTCCAGTCTAGTCTTTTTTTGTTCTTGGGGGGGGTGGAAATACATACGTATGTATTGTTGGGTTATAGTTTGTGTACCATTTTATCTCAGACTTTTCAGAAAAGCCCTGTGATTTGTTAAAAGGTCAGTATTTAAATGACCTCGTAAGAGCTTTCTAATGGTGTTTTTGAGCAGCATTATGAATTGAAGAATGAGTTTGTCATATAAGCATCCAGGCCGGGAAACAGGATACTGGCCAGTGAGGGACATATACTGTGGTCCATTGGCTGGCTCAGTAACCTCTGCAGCCAGGTTGAGAGGCCCTGTGTGCAGATGTCTACAGCAATGTTTTGATCTCCCACTTTCTGTTTTGGAGTTTTTGAATGTTATTTAGACTTATTCTTCTGAATGACATTACATTTCTAGTACTCATTATGGCTTTTGAATAAAACTTACAGTAAGGTTATTACATGATAGACCCTATTTTAGAGGGTCTCCTATTGACTAGGAGAATCTTATCTTGTTACAGGTACACACTGGTATGTCTCCTAAATATTCATGGCAATGCTTCTGGAATTAATATGATAATGAAGACCCCAATTTCATTTTTAAGCAACCTTTATTCTCTTGGGATAATTTCCTGGAGTAGATTTTAGAAATCACTTTTTCTTATTCTGTCTTTTAAGCTATAAGGTTTCTCAGTGTTGCCATCTTGGCATTTGGGGCCAGATAGGTCATTGGAGGGGGGCTATCATATGCATTGGAGGATGTTCAGCAGCACCCCAGGCCTCTACGCCCTAGATGCCAGTGTGTGTCCTCTCCCCCTTCCCCAGTTGTGACAACCTAAAGTATCTCAAGGCGTTGCCAAGTATTCCTTAGGCAGTGCCATTGCACCTAGCTGAGAATGCCTGATCCATTGTACCCGGGGACATTTTTCACAGGTGTTTCTGAGCTGTCTGTGGGTGAAGGCCATCTTGCTGAAAATTGACACTTCACATCCAACACAAGAAAGAACATAGTAGTTATAATCTTTTTTATGTAGTAGTAGGTACCTTTCCCACATTAGGCAATATGGTAACAGCAGTAATGAACATTTTCAAGCATTTGCTATGTACCAGGGACTTTGCTGAACTTTTGATATGACATGCATATTCTCATTTCAACCTCTCTGCCCACTGCAGTAGGGATCGCTATTGGTGACATTTTCCAGATGATAACACTCGGTTTAAGTGACATTAGTGGTTTAGCTCTTTATGGAGCTAGTAATGTTGGAATTAGGATTCCACCTTTGAGTCTGACCATGTTCTTAACCCCTAGGCTCGGCTCTCTACTATATTAATCTATAAGGAAGGAGTGTATGTTTAAATCTGATAGAAAGTTGTTTAAAGGATTTTTCTCTCTCCAAAGTTTGGGATAAAAATTTGAAAGCCTATATTTCAGAGCCTATATTCAAGTTTAGCTCATAACACTTCATAAATTTAAAAGCCACCAATCCAAAATAGTTTCTAATTTGAAGCATGGAAAAGTATCCTCTTACCCAACATAATTAGAACTGGTTAATTGAAAATACCTGTTAAATCAGGAAATCTTTAAAAAGTGTACATATTCAAAATATTTTATTTTCATTAAAATATATAAAAGTATATTTGCCAAACTCTTGTGTGTCCAGGGGCTTTTTCTTTGACAGTGATTCTACTATTTTGACATCTATGTTTGTATTAATAGTATAAACCACAAGAGCACAAACATAGACACTAGCAAAGCAATCTGAATATTATAAAACCTTAGGTTTCATATTTTTTTCTCATTTTTTATAGCCATCTTACCCGCATCTAATCCAAGAGCTTTTTTTTTAGTGACTTGTCTTTAGTAAGTCTTTCCAAGGCCTTCAACTTAGTTTTAGTAGGAATGAGATTTATTTTTTGTGATCATATTCCATAAGCTTTCATAATATTTAATTAAATTTCATAATTACAGTAACAAGTCAACTGGCATATTCAGGTTTGGAAGACACAGCCAACTCTTTGTCCAGCTGGTGGGAGCAGAAATCCCATGTGTGTGGTGCTATGGATTGCCTGCTAGTGCCATTGGGCATTCATCATTGTGGCTCAAAGAGGGAGCCTGGAGCAGGATTTAATCCAGGAGGTTGGCTCAGTGAAAGGCAGTTACAGAGAGTGCCTTCTGTATTTTCTCAGGCCACACAATTTAGGATTTTCAACTTAAGTCATTTTTCACAATATGATAATATACAACAAATTATGACTATGGATAACATCATTTGAAGCTGATATTAAGCCCCCTAAAGTATAACTTTATATTAAAATATTTAATATCTATATGTTTATCACTGTATAAAATACAGTTAAGTAATTCTGTCTTATAATTTTTTTATTTTATTGATTTTTTTTTTTACAGAGAGGAAGAGAGAAGGATAGAGAGCTAGAAACATCGATGAGAGAGAAACATTGATCAGCTGCCTCTTGCACACTCCCCACTGGGGATGTGCCCGCAACCAAGTATATGCCCTTGACCAGAATCGAACCTGGGACCCTTCAGTCCGCAGGCCAACACTCTATCCACTGAGCAAAACCGGTTAGGGCTAGTCTTATAATTTTTATATACAAATTGGTTCACTGCAATTAGTGCACTAACTCATTTTTCCTAATCAGAACCTTAAAGTGAGTCAGCCCTTTTGCAGGAGTACATCAATGCCAGGTGTAATTTATCTCCCAGCAGCAGGATATAGCGCTCCTGGCCTGCTTCTCACTCTAACTCTTTATCACCACATATTTTCCATTCTTTTGTTTAATGCATTTCTGACTTCATTGTGGCTAAGTCTCTAGGGAAAACAGTATACTGTCAACATTATATGTAAATTTTAATTGTGTTCGGCTGATGTTTTTATAAACATCATTATTTTGAAAATTTGGTCGTTAGAAGATGCTTGGCTTCAGCTTGTAAGCCCAGTCTGTTGCTGCAAAGATCCCGGACCAACAGAGGAATACCACTGTTTGTACTTATTAAAATAAGCTACAAACTGTCAGTGTTCCTTTTTTCTTCTTCTTTAGTAAAATGTTTCCCCTTTATTGATTAAGATATTACAAATGTGTCCTTATCCCCCCAGTGACCCCTCATCCCCCTACTCCTGCCCTCACCCGCTGTTGTCCGCATCCATCGCCCATGCTTATATGCATGCACACAAGTCCCTTGGCTGATCTCTCCCCTTTGCCCCCACCCTCAATGTTCTTTTTGCAGTTCTTTGTCCCCGCCCACTTCTCTTTGCTCTTTTGTAGTGTGTGTGATGTGTCTGCTGAGCCTCAGTGAGGAGTAAATGATAGTAATAATACAGCTAACATTTATTGTGTTACTAGAGGCCCGGTGCACGAAATTTGTGTGTATGTTGTGTGTATGTCCCTCAGCCCAGCCTGCACCCTCTCACAGTCCAGGAGCCCTCAGTGGATGTCCTACTGACAGCCACAGTCTGGCAGCAGAGGCTTGGAGCGGGTGCCCTGTGTGTGTGTGTGTGTGTGTGTGTGCGTCCGCTGGGGGCCTACCCCCAGCCTCAGTGTGGAGGCTTGGAGCAGGCACCCCGCTGTGTTGATCTCTCAGGCTCCTGGCCTCACCTGCATGTTCTCTCCCTTGAGCTGTGGCCAGGGTGGGGTGGGGTGCTGCCTGCAGGCTGTGCTTTCCTGCTCCAGATTGCCCCTACGACATGCAAGCATGCCCTCCTGGGGACTGCCTGTGGCCCGCACTTTCCTGCTTGTGATCCCTTTGGTGACCTGAGAGCAGGTCCTGCTGGGGGCTGCCTGTGGGGCTGCGCTTTTCTGCTCCTGGATTGCCACAGTGACTTGCGAGCAGACCCTGCTGGGTGCTGCCTGTGGCTGCACTTGCCTGATCACAGATCTCCATGGCGACCCGCGAGCAGGCCCTGCTGGGGGCTGCCTGCGGGCTGTGCTTGCCTGCTCATGGGCAGTGTGACCTGCTCGAAGGTCACCGAGGCAATGCCTGCTGGGCTCACGTTGCCGCCAGCGTCCTGCCCCACCACTATGGGCGCCGCCATCTTTGTTGCAGAGTGACATTTAATTTGCATATTACTCTTTTATTAGATAGGATTACTTTGTGCTTTATGCAGACCTCCTCACTTAGTGCTCATAGGACCCCAAGTGAAGCTGTCAGTGGAAAAAGTCCAAGTGATGCAACCTCCACCTTCCTAGAGAGGCACAAGCCAGGCAGTAGGAGAGCATTAACATTAATCTAGTCCTCTCCCTTTGAGTACATATATGTTTGTATTTAGCTTTTATGTACATAGTCACCATGATGAAAGTACCAAGGAAATTTGTAAGTGGAAAATATTAAGTTATAGAATCCTTGTTACCTGTAGCCGACATGGCTGATTGAGGAGTCCTTTTCCTAATCATTACTTACTTTGTTTGCGGTTCCCATACAGGATTTTTTCATTTGTACTGACTGCACAATTGTCTGTGAGGCATGACCTCCCTGAATCCCATTCAGAGAGATGCGTCAATAAGAAAGAGAGGAGCCCAGGGGTTGCCTTGGCTATGGTGTTTGTTGCTCCATTGGTCAAAATGTTGATAGGGTATCTGATGCGAGGCGGGGTGTCACTCTCAAAGTCAAGTTAGTAAAGATGCTCTAGTAGGGCAGGGCCCCTCCCTGCTGCCCAGAAGCCAGGAGAAACTGCCATTATGTAGGCCGAAGCTCATTTAAGAATATTTTCCCACTCCCAAAAAGAGGGAAAACTGATGTTTGTGCACCCAAGTATTGTTCTGGTAACTTTAAATCACCAGATTTGACTGTTTTTATTGTTCACCTTCCTCCTGTACCTCCACCTCTCCCCACCACACCCCACCCCACTGCCATGTTTTGGAGCACACACGCACAAACCCACACAAATCAAGTTCAGCAATATGCTGGGCCCCAGGATTAACCAGTTTGAGGACACCAGCAACTTGGATTTCCGCTCCTATTGTAATGTCCAGTTTTCTTTATTTACATCCCACCCTCTTGTAATCATTTCTTTAGAATATGGGCACTTGAAGTGACAGCTTTAGCACTCTGTTGTATTCTTAATTTTGTCCTCAGAAGTTATGCTTCAAGTTCCAGTTTGTTAACAAGCATCATTAAGTAGCTATTATATGTTTTAGTTCAGTATTGTATGGTACTGATAGAACATCAGGGACACCATTCAGTTAAGCTTATTTGTAAAAGTCTTGCTTATTTTGTTTGTTTTATTTTTTATTTTTTAATTCAATGATTATAGCAATATTAGGCTTGAAGAAACTATTGTAAGATGACTTCTAATTCAGAGTTTTAAAAAGATAATTATCCTTTTTTTACAGTTGAGACTATTACAAATGTTCCCCATTTCTTCTCCCTTTGTTTTCCTTCCCCCAATCCCCATCACCCTCCACCTAGACCTTCACCACATTATTATTGTCTGTGTCTGTGGGTTATGCATATATGCATATTTGTTCTTTGGTTAATCTCTTCCAGTCCCTCCTACACCTTTCCCCCCTGAAATGTCAGTCTGTTCCATGTGTTTAATGCCTCTGGATCTATTTAGTTTGTCAGTTTATTTTGTTCATTAGATTCCACATATAATTGAGATCATGTGATATTTGTCTTTCTCTAACTGGTTTATTTCACTGAGGTTAATAATCTCCATGTCTATGCACACTATCACAAAGAGTTCAGAGTTCCTTCTTTTTTACAGCTGCATAGTATTTCATTGTGTAAATGCACCACAGCTTTTTTATCCACTCATCTACTGATGGGCATTTAGGTTGTTCCAGATCTTGGCTATCCTATCTAATAAAAGAGTAATATGCAAATTAGGCATCACTCCATCACAAAGATGGCTGCCCCCATAGCCACAAGATGGCGGCACCCATAGCCACATCCTAATAAAAGAGTAATACGCAAATTAGGCATCACTCTGTCACAAATATGGCCGCCCCCATAGCCACAAGATGGCGGTGCCCAGTCTGGCTCAGCCCCACCACTGAAGTGGTCAGGCCTGTTAGCCGGACAGGTGGTGGGGGAGGCGGGGGACCCGAGGAACGGAACAGGTGATCAGAGGGGACTGGGGTCCCCTCTCCAGGCCAGAGGCCTTCGCCAGAGGCCTCAGGCATGGGCAAGCGTGGGGCCAGTGATCACAGGGGCCTGGGCTCCACAGAGCCAGTGATTAGAGGGGCGGAGGCAGAGCCTGTGATCGCAAGGATCTGGGCACCAGTGGAGCTGGCAAAGCAGGGGTCTAGGGGTCCCCTGCCCAGGCCTATAGCCTTGGCCACAGGCTGTAGTGGGGCAAGGGCAGAGCCGGCGATGGCAGGGGGCAGGATCAGAGCTGGTGATCACAGAGGCCTGGCATCGGTGAAGCCGGCAATCGGAGGAGCTTGGGGTTTCCCTGCCCCCAAGCAGGGTCAGAGCCGGTGATTTCAGGAGTCTGGGGTCCCCTGCCCAGGCCTGCATCCTTGGCCAGAGGTTACAGGCCTAGGCAGGGGTGGAGCTAGGATTGGAGGTGTAGGAGTGTAGCCGGTGATCAGAGTGAACTACAGAGGAAACACCTTTTCTTACCACTCATTGGCTAAGCTCCCTGAATGCCACTGGTAATATTCTTAGTAACTTGGGTAATAAGAATCCAAAAAGGCAATCTAGGGTTTTTCCTGGAGAAATAAAATGTCATATCCTGCTCTAGCCAGTTTGGCTCAGTGCATAATGCCTCAGCCTGCTGACTGCAGGGTCTGGGTTCAATTCTGACCAAGGAAAGTTACCTAGGTTGCAGGCTCCTCCCTGGCCAGCGTCCAAGTCAGGGCATATGCAGGAGGCAGCCAATCAAAGTGTTCCTCTCACTTTGATGTTTCTCTCTGTTTTTCCCTTCTCTTCCACATTCTCTAAAAATCAATGGAAACATATCCTCAGGTGAGGATTAAAAAAAAAAGAAAGAAATGTCATATCCTATGAAAGACACATATTGAAAATGCCTAAAGAAAGTTGTCATTTTTTCATGGTGAAGGGACTGGAGTTCGTGTTGATGAAAACACCTAGGAGGCTGTGGTGACTGGCAGTGGCTGCAGCAGCAGGGTGATGGTGCTGGTGGCTTCCCCTGATTAGCCTGGTCACCTCCCACAAAGGGAGGCCAGACTGAGGCTTAGGCCCGCTCCCCAAGGGGAACAGGGAATGGGCTTAAGCCATCAGTAGGACACCCCCTGAGGGGTCCCAATATGTGAGAGAGGGGGCAGGCTGGCCTGAGGACCCCCCTTCCCATGCACAAATTTCATGCACCGGGCCCCTAGTTGTAAATAACACGGCTGTGGACATAGGTGCCTATATTCTTTCTGCTTGGATAAAGGTAATTATTCTGTGTTTAGTTTTGATACGCACAGTGTTATATCTCAAGTCACTCAAGTCAACAAGTCCATTTCACTGAACCACAGTGTACTCTGTGCTCTTAAACATAAGTTAATTTCTGCCAAAATTAATGTGAAAAGGTTATATATATGTATACTTGATTGTTTTAATGTCCTTGCCTTTTATTTTTTACTAGAGGCCTGGTGCATGAATTCGTACACCAGTGGGATCCCGTGGCCTGACCTGCAGGATCAGGCCCAAACTGGCTCTCCAACATCCACCGAGCGGTTCTGGATTGTGAGAGGGCACAGGTCAGGCCAAGGGACCACACCGGTGCATTATTGGGGCTGGGGAGGGATGCAGGAGGTTGGCCAGCTGGAGAGGGACCGCAGGAGGGCTCCAGGGCATGTCCAGCCCATCTTGCTCAGTCCCGATCAGCTGGGCCTCAGCAGCAAGCTAACCTACTGGAGAGTCTGCCCCCCTGGTGGTCAGTGCACATCATATCAAGCAGTTGAGTGGCTTTAGCATATCATTAGCATATTACGCTTTGATTGGTTGAATGGCCGACTGGACACTTAGCATATTAGGCTTTTATTATATAGGATTGTGATCACATAAACTGTGTGTAACTTGTTTAAAGGGAATTCTCTTAATTATGTAGTTCTCCTCAGGGGGATTTGAAGCACTAACTAACTTACTGAGAAACCAGCCTAGGAATGTTCTGCTGCTGACTTTTTACCTGCTTAGGGCTTCTAGTAGCAAGGAGGCCATTAGGTATGAAAGTTGACATGTTTACTCCTTGGAAGACAAACATCCTCTCCTTTCTTGGAAGACACACATAATCTCCTGAGTCCCAACACTGTCTAAACCCTGACCTGTTAAGCATTCAGCGTTCTGTGTTACCTGTGTCATACCAGTCCAGAGGTTTGTGGAAGTCGGTGAAAAGCACAGGTGCTTCAACTGCTGCAGCCCAGCACATGAGCATGTTTTAGAATGGGTTGTTCTCCCTTCTTCTCTTACCTCACCAGTTCCTGCTCTCATGATGCCTGTGTGACTCCTTCCTCCCCAAGGTGCAGGTGCTCCCCCTCCAATGCTCTGAGCCACTCTGCGCCCCTTGCTTTTGCACAGTGCTTTCCATGATGCCCTGGTTCATAACCAGTCTAGGCTCTACCTGAAGCCCAGGACCACAGATCAGGTGGGCCCAGGTTTGTTCCACAGTTGAGTAAATGTTGGATGCTGATGTGAAGTATAAGACTTACTAAATTGAGGAGCCAGTGTGACTTGCATTTATAGCATCAGGTAGAGGCAATCAGGGCTCTCTGTGTATATGACCTGTGTTCTGTGCCAGACACTGGATTAATGTGTTCTAGTTCCTTTTCCTCTTCTTTCAGGAAATGAGACCACATGTCTGTGTGTGGTCACAGTGGTTTTGTGGAGGGTAACCAAGACCACCAATTGATCCCCACAGACCCAAAACACCACTGTGGAGACTGATTTTTACTATTGTAAATTTTATTAGGCAAAACTGATAGATGCTAAAATCAGTGGGTGACAGTTTGAGGAGAAACAGGAGGAAAAGCAGGATTTGCATAATCTCAAAAGATCTCCCCAAAGATATTTGTAAATAAAGAGAAAGATAGTAAGGTCATAATAAGGACACCTGGCAGACGTCACCTTAACCAAGTGAATTGAGGTCTATGTCATGAACCCCATGAAATGATGAACTGAAAAGGTTAATGTCATTTCTGTAGTTCTCTTGCCCAAAATGCATAACCTCAGGCCAATCAGGTGAAATCACCAAGCCCAAATTGAGTAATAAAATCTTTTCGAAGTTGTCTAAGTCTTGAAAGACAAGTACTGATTGAAAAACGGTTGCAGACTGCAGGGGGCTAAGGAGAAGTAACCATCAAGGGCAACATGGGATCCCGAATGGGATTTTTTTTTTTTTCTGGACTGTCCTTTATTAATGAATACAAATACATGTGATGAATCATATAGCAACAGTAGGCAGAGGTTTTGATAAATTCTCTGAATGATGAACCCGAATGGGATTTTGAAGCCCAATAAAGACATAGTGGAAAAACTGGTGAAATTTGAGTCCTTTAGTTAATGGGATTGTACCATGTTAATTTCCTGGTCCTGATTAATGATGATTGTATGGTGTATAGTTACGTAAGATCCACTGGTGGAGACTGGGTTAGGGATCTATGGAAACTCCATGTACTTTTGCAATTTTTCTGTAAGTCTAAAAGCAGTCAAGATAAAAAATAAAAAACAAACCAAAAACCCCCCAGGTAGTCAATAACAGTGGCAGCTTCCTGTGTCAAAGTGCATCGAGTGACAGCCATGCTTACTGATGCCCATATTTCAAAGAATTTTGTGCTAGTTTGTAGTCTAAAGCAGCAGTCGTCAACTGGTGGTCCGTGGACCACTGGTGTCCGTGAGGTCTGAAAGGTTGGTGACCACTGGTCTAAAGGAAATAAGGGCCCTTTCTATGTGTTATTTTAGTACAGTTGATAACACATAATAGAGCTTGTCACCTCTTTCCCAAATGCATGCCTCATTATAACTTTAGCACAGTGAGCCCCACATCCTGCGTAAGCTCAAAAATACTTTATTGTATCAACTAATTTCCTGGTCTTCTCATGGAACCTCCTCTTCTCATGGGGAGACCATTCCTCTGAGCTTCAGGGGAGTGAGAGGAGAGATCTTCCTAACTGAATCCAAGTCAAGTAGAAGCATTTGATGATGTAAAACTTATCAGCAGAAGCAATCTCTTAATTCATGTGGACAGTTAGTCATCAAGCATGTAGGCTATGCATGGTCCCTGCACTCATAACTTCTGCTTTGACTGAATTTCTGCCAGTCTCTGAGGGACTTCCTTCCAAATCCTTCAAAAGCATTTTATATAGGAAGACTTCTTGCTGCATATCCCTGGTAAGGGGTAACAAAGGGTGTTTTAACTACAAAGAATTGAGATAGAAGCAGGTGTCTGATTGAAATTGCTTTCATGTGGATGTTAAATTTTTTTTTCTATGAGCTGGCATTTGAATTAGAATTCACTAACATTGGAAGTAAAGTTACATTAATTACTGTGCATTACTACTAGTATAGTAGTTGCATTACTGTAAATAAAAATATTAAAAATATTATTTATAATCATTGACCATTTGTAAACCAAATACATTTTTATACTTCAAAAAATCTTCCTATTATAAAAGTTAGATATATCCATTATAGAAAAATTAATAATTGTAGAAAATAAGAAAATTAATCTTGTTTTATTACTAGAGATTTTATATATGTCTCATCTTTTCTAATACATGCATATTCATTTTTAAACTAAAGAAAAGATCACTAAATACCATCTTATATATTTTTCATGATTTCATAATTGATTATGACATCATTTATTTAAAGTTTCCAGCTTTTGTAAATTCAGGTTTTCCAATTTCTCATTGTCATAAATAATGCTTATAGCAGGTGTCCCTAAGTTTTTTGCTTTCCTCCTCTGCTCCCTCCAATGACCTTTTCCCAGTTTGGTGAAATATATGGTCTGCCCTTAGAATGTTTTTAAGTACATTAAATAAAAGCACAAAGCAATGTAAGCATATTAAAATACAGTTACAAAAGTGCTTAAAATTTAGTGGCATAGTAATATCTATGCTTCTTTCTTATTGCAATAACAAATGATCTAAATTCAGATCTGATAACTACCATAATTTCAAAGTAGTGGTGAGCATAATTGATATTTGATATGTCTGCAGTAACTGTAATGTGGTATGATTCCTATTGCTGTCAAAATCACATGTACAGCTAATATTACTGGAGTTTATTGTCTACATTTATAATGGGCAGAAATGCTACAGTTCATTTAGAAGTTAGTGAAAATAAAGATACAGTTTTTTATTCAGGTTCATGAACTCCCTAATTTCTATCCATAGAGAAATTTAAAAACCTCTGGCCTTATATAAATGACCTTGCTATGTAATTTTCTTAAAAAAATCCTCACCCCAGGATATTTTTTCCATTGATTTTCAGAGAGAGTAGAAAGTAGCGGGGAGAGAGAGGGAGAGAAACATCAATGTGAGAGAGATCCATAGATTGGCTGCCTTCCCACACATGCCTCAGAGATCGAACCTGCAACCCAAGTATGTTCCCTTGACAGGGAATTGAACCCACAACTCTTCGGTTCTTGGGCTGACATTCTGATCATTTAACACCACCAGCCAGGGCTTGTTATGTAATTTTTTTCCTACACATTCAGTTATTTCCATAAGGTAGAACCCTATAAATTAGATGGTGTGAACTTTACATGAGTTCTTAAGAAAGCTTAGACCAGAAAGCATAACTGATATGTTTAAGACTATAGTTTTAAGATCTTCTTGCCTGCTTTGAATATTTACAATTTTTATTTTTGAACATTTATTATAGGCCCAAAATGTTTTTATTTATTTGATCACTAGTGAGATTGAATATTAAAAAATATAATTATTTGCTATTTGTTTTAGATTCATAATGGTCAATAAAATCTTCCATTTTGATTCTGTCACTCTTCACTTTTCCTTTGTTTCAAATAAAGTTTTCTTTGTACTTTTTCTTAAATCACTTTGATACAATTTATTAATGTCAACATAACTTCATATTAAAGCCTACCTTTCATTGGCAAGTTAGGGAGTGATTAAGGGCTGTTTAGTCACACGCAGATTTAAGCCCCACTATTTCATGCAGTTTTGGCAAACAGACCACCTTACTTTTTTTTTTCCATTTAAAAATTTTTATATTTCAATTATAGTTAACATTCAATATTATTTTATAATAGTTTCAGGTATACAGTATAGTGGTTAGACATTTATATAATTTATGAAGTGGTTTCGCCCCAATAGGTCTAGAACCACCTGGTACCATATATAGTTATTATAATAGTATTGACCATATTTCCTGTGCTGTACTTTACATCTCCATGACTATTTTGTAACTACTTCTTAATCCCTTTTCCTTTGTGACCCAGCTCCCCAAGCCCCCCAAGCCCTCTCCCATCTGGAAACCATCGATTTGTTCTCTGTATCCATGAATCCATGATAGACCATCCTACTTTTTAAGTTACTTATGGAAAGAAGAATTGGAACCTCAGAGTACTTAAATGTAGACAGTTACTCTTGTGTAATATTAATTATAAGCTTAGGGAAGTGCTTTGGGACAGAATTCTGGCAAGTGGCCAGTCCTGTGTAAATGACCTGCTTTTAATTATGATGCAAAGTCTTCGGCTATTTAGTTCTCATGGAACCTCCACCCTTATAATTAGGATGAGCCCTTTGAGGGCCAGAGACTGAGACTCTGGGTGGAGTGCTTCTCTGAAAGTGCCATTCGTTGGACTCCAGTGCCTCCACCTTGGGAAATCTGTGTTTCACTTGAATAGCAGACTATGCTGCTGCCGCCTTTTTCTTTTCATCCTCTTAACTTTTGGATCTGCCGTATATATTAAGATGTAAGTTGCATGAAGATAAAACAGCTGAACAACTTAAACCCAACAGGCAAAGTTAAACAGCTTTATCGAAGCATGTGTTAGTGTTTCATCCAAGTTCTCTATCTCATGAAAATATTGAACTGAAGAACATTGAGGATCATAGTTTATGTTGTTGATTGTACTGACAGTGGCATATTTGTAGCTTACCAAGTAGACTGTTTTAAGAAAAAATAGTTTAAAATGGTAAAATGATTTTAATTCCAGCTAGTAAAGTTAAGTGGTCATTGTTTTATTCTTTTATTAGTATCTCTAGTGTCCCCCTTTATGGTGACTGAAGATGCCTTTTATAGAGAAAAGGAGTTTTCATCTTTCCTTCTGCATGGTCAGTTTAGAATAACTAAGATTAGAATGTGAATCTTTTTGTGATTTTAACATCTACTGCTATATTAAAACGGTGCACATATTCATGCACCGGTGGGGTCCCTTGGCCTGGCCTGCGCAGGCCTGGCCGAAACTGGCTTGCCAACATCCCCTGAGGGTTCCCAGATTGCAAGAGGGTGGTTCTCGGGTGATGCTCCCTCATCTCTGGTTCCAGGTGCATCACCTGAGAACCACAGCTGCCAAGTCACCACAGCTCAGCAGCTCTTGCGTTGAGCATCTGCCCCATGGTGGTCAGTGCGCATCATAGCTATTGGATGGTCCAGATGGTTGGATGGTCACTTAGGCTTTTCTATGTAGATTGTTATATTATAGCACACACATAAGTGAATAAGTGCTTTCTGAAATGGTTAGGGCCAGTCCACAGTGCCACCAGTGGTGTATGAATGAATGTGTTATGCCCCTAGCAAGGACTGTTTTGGGCTTCTGAAACGTTGTCACTAATTTTAATTGGTGCAAGGTAGTGACTGTTACTTGCTTTCTGTTTCTTTGATTTGTGTTCATCAGTTTGTTTTTCTTGTTTATAATTCTAAGTTAACAATTCTAAAGAAATATTTGAGCCATAAATTATAACTTTACATGTTTTATATAAAGTACAAATGTATTTTTGCTCATAGTTATACATAGTTCAGATTATGCTGGTGACCCTAGGGAAATGTACAATTGATATTAGTATGAAGTCTGCAAATATCATGAAAATACCAGTACAAGCGATCAGGATTCACTGGTTAAAGCCCTACAACTCTTGTGATTCTATTTTTCTTTTCTTTTTTACAATGAAAATGCCAGGCTTAACTTCTTTTGCCTTGTGCCCACATGCTTATCTGTGGGTCATAACCCCATGTAATGTGAAGTGTGCTTGATCTAATTTCTTGGTGCTTTGAACTCTTTACTATTTTCCCTCCCTAAGAATGTGGACTTATTACTTGTTATTGGAAAAATATCAACCAAGAATATAGCTATTTATGTGGAAAATTCTAGTGATGGCAGAACTGATCATTGGCACTCTTTGTACCATCCTTGTTAAAACCCAAGAACCAGAACTAATAAGAAAACCACAGGCTAAACATCTGCTTAGGTGTTAAATATGAAAAATAAAGGCAGGGAGAAATCACCCACATATGGAAAAAACACTAATATCTCTCCCATTATACACAGTGAATCTTTGGCTCAATACATCAAGGAATAAAGCTTTATGTATGATCTGGCTAGTTAATCCCTTTAGGTACCAAATTTTATTTAACTATTTTATTTATAATACAATTTTGGAAACTTGGGAAGATAATGTTCTATACAATGGCTAAGAAAATGAACTTTGGAATCAGTAGTTCAAATAATGTGTTTGAACTCTGGCACTGCTGTTTTACTAGCTGTGGCTGGAAAGTGGCTTGCTCTCTCTAAATCATAGTTTCCATATCTATAAAAACGAAGGAAATACTGTATTTCCATGGTCTGATATGAATATTGTAGTCCTTGGCAAAGGACCTCAGTTTGCTGCATTGTATCTAATATAGTGATTGCAGTATTGGTTTGAGGTATTCCAGTATGCTGGCACTAAAATTTCATTATTTTTTGGTCATGTAATAATGTAATACCTGCATTTCAAGTCATCCATTAGCAGATTTACCCACCCGACCTTCCAATTCCTATTCCCTTCCTCTGGCTTTCATCCTCCCAAATTCCCTCATCCAGGGCTCCCAGCCTTTCTTAATACTGTTAGTCTGCGGCTCCCCTGACCTGGCTCCTCTTTCCTTCCATAAAGACAGAGCTGATTGTGGGTCTGGCTGGAAGAGCTCTCTGCAATTGGTGGATAGCTCCATTAGTGAAGGAAGGAGGTAAATGGCTGGTAGGAATAAATGGAAAACACAGCAGCTTGGAGCAGGTAAGAAGTGCTGCCCAAAGGCTGTGGTCCGAGGGGAAAGGACTGCAGGCAATGACATCGAAGGGCAGGCCAGAAGGACCAGTCTGAAGGCCTCGCTAAAAGGTTGGCGTTTTAGTTAAAGAAAAACATCTGAGTCATTTGTCTTGAGATCAGAGTTTAGGGACTTGAAAATTCAGTTTAAGGTGATTGCTGAACAAGACTCCTCTGCCACTGCATTAGGATTTTGAACGAAATCAAGTGTTTGTGTGTCTGTCAGGAGCAAACAGACAGTGGACAAAAACAAAAAAGGGTTACTGCATGAATAATTCTTACTCAAGTTGAAAGACTTTTTGAATAAGCAGAGTCTAATCATGATAGTAGTGAATTTAACACAGAAAACCAGCCCAGAATCTTCTTCTACACCAATGAAACTGAAGTAGTTGAAGACCAATGGAAACGCTTTTTGGGTATAATAGCTAGAGCTCTCTTTTAGTAAAAAAAAAAAAAAAAAAAAAAAAAGATGGATGTTTCTGCACAAACACACATAAGTTTTGAAAGCTCTTCCTAGAGTTACCAAACCAGAGATGGGTGTGTTTAAAGATAGAGTCTGAAGAAAGTGTTAGAAAGTTAGTGTATAATTATCTCATCACCATTGCCCCAACTCAGAAATGTACTTCCTAAGCAGCTGGGGAAAATTGCACAAAAAACGCCAGTGTTGATGATGACACACACACAAAAAACATTTAAATGAACTTTAATTTCTTGGGTTTTTAAAAAATGAACATTTGTCATTTTTATGTAGGGTTTAGTTTCATTTTAAAGTAACACTTATTTTATCTGATAATTTATACTAAGATGATTGTGTTTAATTATATTTTTATAAATTTACATTTTTGTGTTGTAACATTTCTATTTTTATATTTGAGATGTATTAAATATTTGGTTTCACTAGTTGGTATTTTTATGAATTTTAACACTTTGAAATAAAGTATTAGTTTTAATATACCAAGTAAACACTTTTATTGTGCTCAAGTGTTCAATCACTCTTTTAGAGGATATCTAAGTAATATTTCAGATTAGATATGGAGGATGAGAGGACTTGGTCAAATAAAGAATTGTTGTGTGAAGAATGTATGGGTAGAATTTTTTAGGTGAGAAAGGGCAGAGTGAGTTTGAACAACAGAGAAGTTCCGTGTCAAAGGTCCTCTGTTCAAAGGATGATGGAAAGGTCCAAGTTGAAATGAGTGGTAGGCTGGTGACAGGTTGGCAGGGCTTTGGGAAGCCATGAAAGTATGTAAGGGCCCTTGGGAAACGCTGGGAAGGATTTTTAAACTTAATAGTGATGGTCAGATTTGCATTCTACAAGGGTCATCTGGCTGCTGTGTAAACGAATTGAATAAAAGCAAACCAATTAGAAGACTTACAAACATCCAGGCAAATGGTGATGGGGAAGTCAGTGGCTGAAGGATGGAGACAAAGTAGATAGATGTAAGAGAGCTGTAGGAACTACTGTTTGCAGGCATGGCAGTGAATCTGGCACGAGCAGTGAGGTGAATGTGGTAGCAGTCAATAAAAATCAGGCTGCAGGGAGAGCTTGGTAAGTTTGGTGGAAGGTGGTGGGTTCACTTTTGCAGATGTCCATAGAGTTCCACCAGGTAGATGTAGAGATTGAGGACTCAGAGAGGTCTGGAGTGAGCTTGTAGGCTTTTGATCATAAGCAGCATCAAGATGGCAGTTGAAGTTCTGAGAGTGGATGGAATATTCAGGATGGGAAGAGGAAGGGAAACAGTAATAGCCAGAGTGATGGAAGGAAAATCAGGAGAGAGTGCTGTCACAGAAGCCAGGAAGAGTGCTTCTAGAAAGAAAAAAAAATGAAGTGATCCACTATGGCAAATGTTAGGGAGAGTTTGAGGGAGATAAGGACCAACCTATTTGTTTTTAATTTTAAGGCTATCATTGGTTACTGCAGTGGAAGTCAGATTACAGTAATTCTAAGGTGAGGAATTAGGCAGCCCTTTCAAGAATTCCTGAAGGAGGATAAGGTGTTGCCAGTGTGTTATATTTAAAGATAAAGAAGACGTGAGCTTTATCAAGTGATGATCAAGTGAATAGAGAGGGAGAAGTCAAAGGTCAAAAGAGGGTAGTCAAGGCATAGGAGCCCTTGGGAAGGTGGACTGGGTGAAGGCCAGCATTTAGGAGATTGAGTTCTGGGTTGTAAAGAGAAGAAAGCAAAAGTCTGGATCCAGGTAAGTTTGCAAGTATGATGGAAAATGAGGACATTTGCTTCTGAAGAGGCTTCTTTGTTTCCTCTGTGATTTAGACACATTAGCATTTGCTGGGATTGAGGAGGAAGCAGGTGCAGGAAGGTTGAAGGAGAACAGAATTTTGAAATATCTGCTCTGGAGAAGGGGAGCTGGTCAGGGACAGCTTGGGAATGAGTTGAAGTTACTGAAGAATCTACCGTGGCCTGAGATACATATTTATGAATTTCCCCGCAGCAGAGAGCAGCAGTCTCGCCTGCCCTTCCTGAGATGTGTTGAGTGTGATTAAGGAGTTCCTAGAGAGTTGGGTTTCAGTTGAATCCCTGACATGCAAGAAGCAGAATGTAATGGATGTGTCTCACACTCATCTTGATCCCTCCACTGTCATTTTGTGCTGCGGTATTAAATTATCTTCTTGCCCGGTCGGTGTGGCTCAGTAGTTGAAGCGTCAACCCATGAGCCAAGAGGTCACAGGATCGATTCCTAGTCAGGACACATGCCTGGTTTGTGGGCTCGATCCCCGGTAGGGGTGCATGGGAGAGGCAGCTGATGGATGATTCTCTCTCATTGATATTTCTCTCTTTCCCTCCCTCCGTCTCTTGTTATCTTTGTCTCTAAAAGCAGTAAAAAAAATTTTTTTTTAATTACCTTCTGAAGTTACTGAAGTGTGAATGGCCCCAGACTGTCTGTTTTTCTTTAAGTTCTTGTCTGCTTTCTTATACTGTTTCAGCCTTCTCCCTTTCTGTTTTCTTCCTTGTTGTCAGTTGTTCCATCACATTGTTGTCTGCATGCAAGTCTGTATCAGCCCTACACTCTGGACTTTGTCAGCATCTGGAATTATCACACCTCTGGGCTTGAAGACCAGACAGCCAAGCTTATTAAAATTATGTGCAAAGTAAGAGTAAATCGCCTCTGAATGTGATTCTCACAGCTGTGCTTTGAGGGCGTACCTGAGTGTTTGTACATACATTTTGTGACATTTATTGGGTTGTTTCTCAGTTGTATAGGAGATGTTTGTTGCCTGTATTTTCACATGCTTTTCATTTTTGAATCTCTATAGATTATGATAACCTTCTTAAAGAGCCCTCAATATTTATGATTATATCTTTTATAGTTGATCTTTAGAACTTGCAAAGTATTTTCATATGTATTACCTAAATTTTAAAACTATAAATTTGGTATTTTATGCTGTAATTTCTAATTCTCGGGATTTTGTATGGGAATAATAATGTATTTTCAATTGTTATACACTTTGTATGAGAATAACATACCATGTCATAACTCAGTCATATAGTCATGTCACATGTAAATGATACAGACGGTGTAAAGTAAGTGTTTTGGAAGTTTGAAAAATGGGTTATTTACTCTAGCTTTTCATATATTTCTGTGTTTTATGGACTTCCTCATTTGTGAACATCTCATGTACTTATAAATTTTAAAAATTTTAAAAGAAGTGTATGCACACATACACAGGTGCATAGTAAAAATCACTTTTTAAATTTTTCTGTAAACTCATTTAATTTTGATCCTGACCTTTGTTCTTATCAGGAGGAAGGTAAATCAGTCATAAGGAAACTTCCCTCAAGGTTCTGCTAACGTTTAGGGTCTTGAAGAGAGTTCTCTGAATCATAATAAGTCACCTGGCCACACAGGTTACCTAGGAGAGGCCCGCTGTCCCAGAGCACACATGGCCGCTGGGTCCAGTGGCCTTGTGGGATGCATTGGTGCTCACTATATGGGAAAGCCATTGGTGAGGCCCGGCGCTCTGGGACAGAGCTCTTTTCTCTGAGCCCCTTTGCCATTATCCCTGGGCTCCCCGGGACCAGAGTGCTGCTCAGTGATGCACAGGCCTTCTTGCTCCAATCCAGGGAAATGTTTTTTCAATCTTGGGGAAATCCCTCTGTCTTCAAAGTCTATTTTCAATAGATTTGGGGGATTTTTTGTTTATTTTGTTTTTAAAGAAAAGCTGAATATCTCAGTCATAAACTTTCCCTTCGGCAAGGAAGAACACACAGTGTAGCCTATTTAAATGGTAGAATGTAGGGAGAAAAAGCAAAGAAACTCAACAGGCCACCTCTCTTCAGTGTTACCTGCTCTAAAACTATTGCTGTGTAGCCAAGGCCTTGTTTTTATAACACACCGAAGAATATTGATGTTTGTTCAATGTGTTTGCATTTTATTGATATAAAATAATTTCTGAATGATCTAAATGTCCAGCAGAACATCACATTTAATTTTGTTTTGTCTTATTTTACTTAAGAACACTGGAACTATTTTGGGGCTGATGAGAATCTTGGTCCAGTGGCTGTGAGCATTCGAAGGGAAAAACCAGAAGAAATGAAAGAAAATGGATCTCCTTACAACTACCGAATAATATTTAGAACTAGCGAGGTAAGTTGCGAATGAGAAAGGTGAGGCTTAATGGAAGTGAGAAAAAAAAGTATAGTGGTAGCAGTAGCAAAGCAATTAAATTTAATATCTCCTGATCACAGATGTCTCCGAAAGACACAAAGGCCCCTTTCATTCATTCTGGTAGTGATAGGGGTGGACAGAATGGTTAGAGCTAGAGCCTTTCTTTCCACCGAGCTCTGGATAGATGCAATAAATGAATGGGAGTTTTGATTCAGAGAAAGATATGTCCATTTCGTGGGGCCCAAGAAATTGGAGCCCTCAGAATCCCAAATGGGCTATCGCCTGTCCTGCCATGGTAGCCAGAAAGTGCTGAGCCAGTGGAGGAGCTGCGGCGCTCACACATGGGAGCACGTCACCTAGGACTCAACACACTCCTCTGAATGAATGTTGGGGTACTTCTTGACTCCAGAGAAGGGAAAAGACTTTCCTCCTCCTCCTTTCACTCTTTTGGACCTATTCTCTGAGGCCTAGAACATGCACCTTTGGAACCAGAGGCTGTGTGATGTGGGTGAAACAGACCGTTGGAGCAATTTAGGAATCTAAGTACACATAATATGTCAGTTTTCATTTTTTAATGAAATCCAGGTTCAGAAAAGAAAAGGAAAAATAAACTAGCCAGCAAAGCATTTTTTAAAAAGCCAAGAGCAAATTTGGGATTATGAAGTTCTGTAGTCTTTCTAAACAATAAATTACTGTGTCAGTTATCCATTTATTACCTCTGAGCACTTAGGATCATTGTTATACACTAATGCCTAATACTCCCTTGAGGTATCTAGAAAATAATAGTTTTGAAACTAGTTTAAATGGAGCATTTGGCTTTACTTCTCCTGTTGAATTTCAGAGGTTGGCCTCACTTAGCCATTGTTCCTAAGCTCAAACTCTGGGGAAATTAAAAATAAGATTTTGAAAGGCATGACTTTAATATCTTAATGTGTATATATAGCAGCAGAGTGTAATGAAGATTAACATGCTCCAGTATACTTTTCTCCACACCAAAGCTAACTGTAAGCGTGTAAATCCTTCTGTTGACATGAAAAACAGAGAACACACCGTGTTTTTGAAGTTGGTTGAAGGTAGTTGGTCGTTTCCAGCTTCTCAGATCCACCAGTTTTTATGAGCCTCAGTTAGCTTACACCCAAGTATTTTTTTCCTCCAAGGCCACTCTGATTTAAGGCCTCTATCTTAACATTCCTTTTCTGCTCTTAACCCATTTAAAAATTTTCTTCTTGCAATTGTCCTATCATCCTTCAGGCCAGAAGTTGACATTTTCTAAACCAGCACTCTCTCTAGAGATTGTCACTGATTTCCACGCGTGTACCTGTCAGGTGCCTGGCGGGCACTCCACACCTAGCCCCAGCCCCTCTCTCCAGGGTTACTCCTGTCCTACAGCAAGGTGACCCCTTAGCTGAATTGGGTGACCCACACTGACTCTTCCTTCCCACCTCTGTTCTTTCCTCGCTTGGCACCTTGGCCTGGAGTGCTGTACCTGCACCTCCCTCCAGGTCCCTGGTCTTATAGTCTGTCCTTTTCCTGATGACCATGAGAGTGCATTAGCTCCCTTGCATCCATTTCCCTAGCTTTTGATTGAAACATCCAAGTCAAATGTCGTTCATGGTTCAAAAAGTCATTACCACTTGTTTTCATGTTCAAATTAATGTCTGGCTGATGACAACTCCATTATTCTAGCTGTTCAGGCCAGAAACCTTGAAGCTGCACTTGATTCTTCTCTTTTCCTCCACCCACCCCCAATCCCAAATCTTCTCCTCCCTCTTGACACCCTCAAGTATGAGCAGAATTTGTTAACTTTGTCTTCAGAATATGTCCAGGATTCAGCCACTTTTCCCATCCACTGCCTGGGTCTTGGCCAGGGCCAAGCCACCATCATCTTTCCCTGAGAACTGTCTTCCAGCTTCAGTTCAGCAGGGATCCTTTTGAAATGTAATCCAGATCTTCAATCCTCAATTCAGAATCCTATACTGGTTTCTCATCTGCCCCTGAGTAAAGCCAGTCTCCTTAGTAGCCTAGGAAATGGGCACATCTGCTCAGGACCTCATGTCCAACTCCCTTCATTAGTCTGTCCCGGCCACACTGGCCTCCTCCTCTGGGGCAGTCTCAAGGCGCCTCCACCATGGGTCTTGGATGCTCCCTATTCGTCTGCGGTGTGATATTCTTCCCCAGGCATCCTGTTGGCCAGAGCTCTCTCATTTCCTTCTGGCCTCATAAATCACAAAATTTCATATCCAATTCCAGGCTTTATTTTTTCATTTCTTTTTCTGTCTCAGTGAGGATGGAACTTTTATCTGAGTTGTTCATTACTACATACGTAATGCCCAAAGTAGTACTTTCTGTCCCCCACCTCCCTCCCTGTCTTCTTTTCTCCTTCCCTCCATCCTCCTCCCCTTTCTCTTTTCCTTCTTTCCAGCCTTCCTTTATCCTTCCTTCCCCTTTCTGATGTTTGTCACTAGCTTTTGTGTAATTTTTTCTATCCAATAAAAAAAAATCCTTAAATGTGGATTCATTATAATATCTTTATGAGGCTTTTCACAGAAAGAAACTAACAAAAGTCCTTTGTTAGAAATGCCCTAGATGTCAGTTTCAGTCGACAGCTCCTGACTTTGTGAGACAGGCATCTATATATATAAAACCCTAAGTGACTGGAATGACCGTTCGCTATTAGGTGCACTTCGGGGGCCAGGGCTGGCCAGCCAACCTCCCTCAGCCCCTCCTCCTGGCTTGCCTGGCCCTGATCAGCCCCCTCCACCCCGATCGGGGGCGGGGCCATCCAGCCAACCTGCTGCTGTTCCCTTCCCCTGGCAGGCCCACCCTGATCAGTGCTAATTGGGGCAGGACCAGCCGGACCCCCCACCTGTGCATGAATTAGTACACCAGCCTCTAGTATGTAATAAAGTAAGACTTAGTTTTCATGCAGGGACTTCTCATGCTATTAATTTCTCATGTTAATAGATACATCAAGAATAAAGAACATGATGCCATGGCCAGTGTGGCTAGTTGGTTGAGTGTTGTCCCATGCATCGAAAAGTTGCTGGTTCAATTCTTGGTCATGGCACAAACCTAGGTTGCGGGTTCAATTGCCAGTTGGGGTACATGTTGGAGGCAACCAACTGATGTTTTTCACATCAGTCTCTCTCTCTCCCCCCCCCTTCCTTTTTCCCTTCTCTCCCTTTCCTTCTCCCTCCTCTCCCTCCTCTCTCTCAAAACATCAATTAAAACATAATAAAATATTAATTTAAAGAAAAAAGAACATGGTCATGCCAATCCATTTACTTTTAGTAAATAGCATCAAGATAATAGAAATACAAACAGTTCTCTTTCATTTTAATAGAAAGCATCATTGCATAACATACATTTTTTAAAACTTACATGTATTTGTAAGCATGACAGTGTGTTTATGAATAAAATCTTAAGGCATGTGCATGTTTTTAAGTCCAGGAACTTACGAGGATTCTCTTCTTTCTGGAAGTCGTTAACAGCAGCGGTCCTCTCTTTCAGCTCATGACACTAAGAGGTGCGGTCCTGGAGGATGCCATACCCTCAACAGCAAAGCACTCGACAGCCCGGGGGCTGCCCCTGAAAGAAGTGCTGGAGCACGTGATCCCGGAGCTCAATATCCAGTGCCTGCGGTTGGCCTTCAACACTCCCAAAGTCACAGAGCAGCTCATGAAACTGGATGAACAAGGGGTGAGTGTGGCTTCTAGAGAACATTCTTCAGGCTCAGGTTTCCTTTAGGCTACCAGAGGATAGGCCTTCACAGTTCTTTTTTTGACAAGGAAAACTGATGCCATTTATTGTGAAGGGTATTTTCTTTGCAATTACTCATTTTCTTTTTTCTTGGCTTTCTGAACTCTGAACATTTCTCATCTGATGACATTCTCTGTGTCAGCATTGATGGATATGATATTTGAACTTTATTTAACTCTTGGTAATCTTCCACAAATATGGTTGGATTTTTGAAGTACAACATAGTAGCAATAACAGTAACAATAATACCTAACACTAATGAACCCACTCACCAGGCTCTATTTTAAGTAAATTAAATATGTTATCCCATTTACTCTCCCAACCCTATGAGAATGGTTCCATTACTATCCGTTTTAGAGACAAGGAATCTGAGGCACAGAGATTAAGTAGTAAGTTCAAGTTCACACAGTTAATAAGTTCAAAGCCTGTACTGTTAGCTGGTACAACACACTGTCTTAAAAGCTTAAAATGTTAAAGACTGTTAGTACACCCAACAAAGTATTTCAGCCAAGACTAATACAAACTTTAAAAAGGTGGGTTCTAATTAGTAACAAAATGAAAATACTGAAGATCTTCTCACTTCTGTATTTCCTATACCTTAATGTGGAGACCATTTGGTCAAAATACAAATGCCATTTTATGAACAAGTTTAGATGGTATTTCCATAATTAATAAATTTCCATTTTATTAAAATGAATGGAAGTTCAGAAAAATCAGTTTCAAGGTATATTTATTCTTTTAACTCAGTCAGTAAGATTATATCAGGGGCCAATAAGTTGGATGTATCTTTTCTAATCATTGCTCTCTGTCTAGTCATTTCATTTGTCATAAAGATAATGTCTATTCCACATATGTATTTCAAATAGGCTGTGAGCATTGATGTTTATAACGTAAATATGAAGCAGTTTGAATGCTTCAGATCACTACTGATGCATAAACTTACTAATTTGGGGGCTGTCTTCCAATAAATATTCTAATAAAAGAGGAGTAGAAAAATGATTAGGTTCAGCTTATGGATCCAGTCTTTTTAGTTGCTGTCAGTTTCAAGGAGAATAAAAACATTTAGACATTGATAATTATATATGAAACTTTCTAAATTCTACATTAGGACAGAATATATATATATATATATATATATATATATATATATATATATACGCCTAAGTGACAGAATGACTGAATGACCAGTCGCTATGACATGCACTGACCACCAGAGGGCAGGTGCTCAACACAGTAGCTGCCCCCTGGTGGTCAGTGCACTCCCACAGCCAACTTCCTGCAGTCCCTCCCTCTAGCCAGGCTCCTGCAGCCCAATTGGCCCCGATCACCAGCCAGACCAAGAGACCCCACCTGTGCACAAATTCGTGCATTAGGCCTCTAGTATTATATAAAGGAGGTATTGCCATTTTCCTTTTGTTTTAACCACATTAAATAAAAAATGGGTGCCTCACTTGTATAAATTTTATGAGATCTCTGGCACATTTTATGCCTCTCTTTGTGATTACAAATGTTGGACCATAGGTGGGGCTGATCTGTGATGAACACTCTTTAGTACCATCAATACAGTAAAGACAACACTATAACGAGTTTAATTTAAAACTAAATTTATTTAATTCACAAAACTATCTATTCTGAAATTATGAACTTCTTAATCCTGGTGGAGGGGTATTAAAATGTACTTTTCTTCATAAATTATTGGTAATAATATGTGTTAGTTGTTTTCCTTAATGTCTTTCTGGCATAATTAAAATTTGGCAATTTAAGTGAGTTTCCCAATTTTATTTTGGAAATTGTACTACGTAGTGGAGTCTAGGAATTTAAAACCTGCTATTTTATACAAGCAGCAATATAACTGGAGCAAGGGGTGTCCTCACTTAGCCTCTGTCATTAAATTTATATCTTCATAGCTTTCAATGCCAGAATTATACTGTTAAAAACAACAACAGCAACAGACACATACTTAGGCATTTTGTCTGGGGAGTCATTTTAAAAACAATACATTTTATTGATTTTTTACAGAGAGGAAGGGAGAGGGATAGAGAGGTAGAAACATCAATGAGAGAGAAACATTGATCAGCTGCCTCCTGCACACCTCCTACTGGGGATGTGCCCCCAACCAAGGTACATGCCCTTAACTGGAATCGAACCTGGGACCCTTCAGTCCGCAGGCTGACACTCTTATCCACTGAACCAAACCGGTCAGGGCATGGGGAGTAATTTTTTTGATAGAAAATCTCATTAACGCTTTGGAATCATTTTGAGAAACAGATTATTTGGGCACCTTTACAAATACAGATTTTAAAAAAGAAATGCTTATAAGTGCAGTAGATTATGTATTGGAATCATTGCAAAGCACTTTGGGTTTCCATCTATGTCATCACTTCTTAAAATGTTATGCTTTGTGTATCTTTACATTTGAAAAGATTCATGGTGTGATACCAAGAAACTGGACTCACTGAAAGGTGATTCTAAATCTCCTTTTAAATTTTACTTAAGTGATTCCTTTAATGTTTTCTCTAAATGGCTTACATAATTACGCTTGGAAGAAGAAAACTTTTTGCTTGGTACATTGTGGCATTCTGCCTTTCATATCTCTGGTGTCTTAATTTCTCATTTTACCACTTTTAAAAGCTGAAATGAACGGAAGAACAAATGAAAATTATATCTATAAAATATGAAAGAAAGCATTTCACAGAAATAAAAATTTGTTTTTATTTGTCTAGACTCTGATATGTATTTTGGAACTGACATAGGCATTTTAATTCCTGAAGTTTTAGAAATGAACATATGCCTTGTGATGTACTCAAGCTTTCACATTCTCTTTCTTGAAGACTTTCTGGGCCCTTCACTATGTACTGATGTCCACCTCCATTCTCATATAATGGGCGGTAAGAAAATGAAACTGACCTACCAATGATTTCACACTGCCAAGAATTTAGAACAGGTTGTGACTCAGAAAATTTGGTTCCAGTGTGGATTTAATTTATCCATCATGATCCTAGGTCTTCACTTAATTAGACAATTTAGAGTATCTCTTATGATGAAAGCAAATATCTGAATATATGTTTATTTATAAGTAAACATAAGCCCTTCACCAGCATCATCTGATTTCATCTTCTGCACCCTGTGTGGTGAGTTCCGGTTATTGGCCTGTTTTATAGTTGGCAGGATTGAGACTTTTGAGAAGCTCCCAGGATCATGTTACCTTAGCAGTCCTGAGCACTGGATACCAGTGTGCCTAATACTACCTTTTGTTTTCAAGATTGGCAATTTTTCATATATTTTTGTGTATCTTGAATTTTTTTGATCCTCAGAGCTATGTTGTGAAATATCAGGAATTTCATATCTATTCAAGCCAACTTTTTTTTTTTAATTTATCTTTATTCAGATTATTACAGTTGTTCCTCTTTTTTCCCCCATAGCTCCCCTCCTCCCATTTCCCACCCCAACTTCTGTCCTTGCCCCCCCACTGTCCTCATCCATAAGTGTACAATTATTGTCCATTCTCTTCACGCACCCCCAACACCTTAACCCCCGAAAATTGTCCATCCACTCCATTCTATGCCTCTGATTCTATTTTATTCACCAGTGTTTATTCTGTTCATCAGATTTTTTATTCACTTGATTCTTAGATTCACTCGTTGATATATATTTGTTGTTCATAATTTTTACTTTCCTTTTTCTTCTCATTCTCAAAGGATACCTTTCAGCATTTCATATAATACTGGTTGGGTGGTGATGAACTCTTTTAGCTTTTTCTTGTCTGTGAAGCTCTTTATCTGACCCTCAATTCTGAATGATAGCTTTGCTGGGTAAAGTAATTTTGGCTGTAGGTTCTTGCTATTCATCACATTGAATATTTCTTGCCACTCCCTTCTGGCCTG
>PVJC01012337.1:0-39864 GCA_004026665.1 Murina feae
CGCCTGGGAACCGGAAGGGCTGCGCCTGAGCAGGTAGGTATGGCTTGTGTATTTCGGGAATTTTCCAGGTGATATTTGCCGACCATGGTTGCGTGCAGGTAACAGACACCGTGAAGTGAAACCGCGGAGAAGCGGGAGCGGCGGTCCATCGTCCTGTCTTTCGGAAACACCCGGCAGGTGCGTCCGTGGTGCAGGGTGTCCACTTGAGCTCTGCATGACTGAGCTGTCACGCAATGGCTGAGAAATGTAGGGTCATCTCTATGCCTCAGTTTCTACATCTATAATGTCTACCTTGTATATTACTTGGAAGAGTTAAATATAAGTTCACAAGCTCTTGGGCAATTCTCTGTTACCAGTGAACATAAGAGAAAGTCAGACTTTGATTTGGCACACTTAGCAACATTTACAAACAACGCAATTCCAGTTTTTCTTCGGGGGATATAGATTATATTGAACGTTTATTTTATTTGAATATTTTAGAACTTACAGGGCCTTGGAAACTTTTATGTGAATGGAAATTTTCACTGTTCTGGAATGAAGAAGCAGAAGGAATTGGGTTTATTCTAATTTTGCTCCGCTGTGTTTTTGAGAACTTGGAGTGGGGAGGGGAGTTGTGTTGATTAAACACGCACACAATTAATTCCGTCCTTCAACTTTATATAATTGTCATATTTCTCCTAAATAGGAAGAGAGAAAAAAATTACAGCAACAACAAAAAAAAAAGACACAAAGCTATACACCTTGGTTTTAAACAGGGACACTCATACCACTCTCATATAGCTGTGAGGAATAAACAAGCTACATTAATATGCGTACTGCTTTCCAAATCGTCCCATTATGCACAAAGGTGCTTGTCTTGGAGGTTAACGTGGGGCATGAGGAATCAGCAGGGGCTCTGTGGTCCAAATCCCTGATGTCAGATTCAGCCTCTGCTTCTCTGTCTGGTCTTCCTTGCGAGACAAAGACCTGCCTTTCAGAGTCTCAGTTTCTGTCTCCTTGTGTATAAACTATGATACACCTGCCTCGCAGGGCTGTCATGAGGAGGAATCGAGAAGACAGACCTGAATGACCTGCTCTGTAACGGGCAGCGTATTCTGCAAATGCGTGGTGAAAGTGGGTTTACTCTAATTATAAGAGTGGAGGGGCCCTCCTGGTACGTGGGGAATGGCTTCCCTCTCCACGGAAGCCTTGAAGAGCCTGTTGTTGCAGGACGCAGCCACCAAAGGCACAGAGGAGGAGGAGCTCATTACTATTCAGGTTCACACCCAGTCTCCCGAGCTCTGTTTTTCAGACTAATGACCTCACATGTGCAATCAGCAACAAAGAAGAAACAAGTGTTTGCTGCAAAGATGAGTTCCTTTGCAAAACGGAATGCAGCCTGGTGGTTCAGCCTGGGTTGGGTGCAAACACCCTTCACGCCCCGAATCTCAGCTGTGTCAATTCGCACAAAAGAAAGGGCTTAATGAAACAAAATTTCTGCTCAGAGTCCTTCGCTGTCCCTGACTTAAAAGAGGAAGAGCGGCAAACAAAAGGAGTGATATCACAGGTCTGGACTCTGGGAATGCATCTATTTCCCTTTAATATTCACGTGGGTGGCATTCATTCGCAATAAACATAGACACCCATTTCATGAAATGATAGGAACAGAATAAGAACATCCAGACACTTGAGAATGCAAATGATGTCCTAAGAACTCTGTGTCTGTTATATGGACTATATTCTGTCCTATCCATGAAAACTTTAATCTTCTTACCTTCTGTTTCTGTTTGTGTGTTTACCTGCGATAGCTTTGTTTTGTAGAATGAGCTTTTCAAAGACAGGCGGTGTCTTTTTCATGTCCTCGTTGTCCTGCTTAGCCACAGAAATGGCCACAAGGAAGTTGCACGGGGGCACCTGGGAGACCAAGCAGTTCTAGTCACCATGGTTCAGTGAGGACACTACTGGAGAAGGGCTGGACACCGTGTCAGGTGAGGACCTAGTAAAAGAATGGGAAGGGCTGTAGCCTAGGGGAATGGAAGGTGGGGCAGAGATAAGGCCACATGAGAACTGGTCAGTGGAAGAAGCCCCTTGTGGCTTGAAAGACAACACCTTGAGAGTCGTAGTTACAGGTAGGTTCTGTGCCCACACCTGTAGATGTCTTAGTATCCGCTCCGATGTTGATGGTTCTATGTAGTGTGGGGATTTTTACTGTAGGGACTTACACTTTTTGGATCAGAGACTCTGATCTCTTCTTGAACGTTACATGTTCTTGTCTCCTCTTAAACATCACTCCAAGAAATTCAGGGTCATGAGGGAGGCTGCGTGGCTTATATGAGCATTAAAATACAAAAACAGTGACAAAGCTGCATCTGGGCACATGATCTGTTTTTCCATTTTTTTTCCTACGGAGAATCACTGGTTTTGTTCCTCTGATAGTTAAGACTTTTTCTAAAACAGCATTGGCATTTCTTTTCCCTGAAGTCCCAACCTCAGAACTTTCCAAAGAATACACATTCCAGATTCAGTCATCAGGGACCCCTCATTGGACAGCAGATGAGATGTTTTTGGTGTAGAGGAACCCAAACAGAAGCAGTGGGGGAGATGGTCCAGTTGCTAACCAGGGGCGCGAGAGGAGAGAGGATGGAGTTAGGTTTTCTACATCTATGGGAAGTGAGGCTTTGAGAGAATGTTAGACTTTCCTGAGGTCTCTCAGAGAGCGATGGACCTGGGGCGAGAGGTAGTCCCTGCGGACTATCGCAGTGGAGTGCTGTCAGACGGTCCATCCTCAGGACTGGGCTTTGCCATTGGACTTCACTTAGCTATCCTAAAACTCAGAAACAAAGCTCGACCCTGAATTTTGTGGGGAAACCAGGGGTGGGGAAAAGGGTAAGGAGAAAGGCATTAGAAACATCTGTGCTCACCCTGCCTAATTTCCTAAGGTCAGGGAGCAGGTTAACAGTAAATCTGTGATAGCAGGACAGTGCTTCAGTGTCCCCTCTGTCACCTCCCCAGGACCAAACCCAAGCCAGATCCCCAGTAGGAACACAGACCAGCTCCTGGATCTAGTAGGGTCTCAATCACTGTTAACTGAGAACACAAGGAGTAAAGGAGGAAATAATTTTCCTACTATTCATTTTTAGAAATATAGTCTGAATATAGAAAGGGAAAGAAAGATGACATGTAATAGAAACCGTACATCAATTCTTTCTAAACTAGCCCCAGGATCTTCTAGGGGGTAAGCAAAATCAGTACACTCTCTGCCCTCATGGTATTTGCATTCTAATCTCTTGTGCCTCCTTTCATAGAAGAAAATACAAAAGAAACCCATTGATGTATTTCACACAGTGCTAAATTGAGGGACAAGTTCCATTACTTGGGTACCAAATAATGGCTATTTTCCTGTTTGATTAGTGTTTGGGACATTTATGTTCTACACTCCAACTCCCTTGGCAGGACATGCCTTTTCTCTAAGCCTCAGTGTCACCATCTGTAAAATGAGCAGATTGGCCTCGACATCTTCTTAATTCCCAGGTGTGGGATACCAGAGCCTCACCTTGGAGCTAGAAGGAGGTTTGCGGTATTTCACTTTAATCTGCAATGCCACCTTGTGGTTACCAACAAGTACCGCACTAGGGACTGAGGCTGTGTGATGGTCTGTAACAGAGCAGCCAGGTCAGAAGGTAGCCAAAGGGAGTGTGTGCTCATCCTTCCCTCCCCGGGGGCTGGGTCCAGTGAACAGTGGGCCCAGGAGTTTTCTTTCAAGTCCACATCCCACAGTCCTTGGAAGCCCAGTGCTGCATAGAAACACCCAAGAGTGTCCTCTGGTAACATGGCTTGGGGCTGCCCCATCACTCCACACCCCCATGCCCTTTCTAAGTTTGCTGGATGCTGACAGATGGAAGGAGGCCAGAGCAAGACACTGGAGACAGAGATGGAAACAAGATGAGCCAGGTTTCCAGGCCCAACTCCTCTCAGGCTATGGGAAAAGTATGTCATCCTTTCCAGGGTCCAAGTGGTCTGAACATTTTCAGGCTTCTGGTTCCATTCATTTCTTCTTAGAACCACTTTCTCTTTCTCATGAATACACCATAAAGAGGAATGGGTATGTCCTGGGGAGACCATAGACCAGGTCTCCTGCCTCAGTTACATACCAGGCAGCCCTACATCTGTGATATTCTACCAAACACCTAGCTGCAGGTTCGAATTGACCATGTGAAGCTCCCATTAGGGTGAGCGCACATGTATTTGCATTCTGATGGCAGAGAGACTACGCTTACAGGAGAAAAGAGAGCCAATTTGAAATGATCTCATTCTTACAAACATCAAGACTTCTGGAAGTTCATTGGTTTGGGATGACAAGCAACATGGCACAACAAAGCAACAATGACAGTGACAGAAATGTCAACTAAGGAATCCTCACTGGGCACTGAGCACTAAGCTGAAATTTAATGTCATTTATCCCCATAACAGTGTTATAAAGTGAATAGTTTTATTCTAATTTTTGTACTATAAAACAAGGCTTAGTAATGAAAAAGTAACTTAGATGGGAGACGTCCCAGCTAAGCAGAGATGCCACTAGGATTTCCACCGCTCTCTACCTCCTGGTCTCATGCTCTGTCAACACTGAGAGGAACATGAGACCAAAATACAGAGACTTCTTTTCTGGTTCTCAGTCTGTCGCCCTGGGAGCTTAGACTGGTACTCAGCCTCTCCAGCTTCTGGTTTCCTGAGACCTAGCAAGGAGATGATACAACAAAATCAGGCAAAAGGCAAAACTCTGAATCAGGTCCTGCTATGAAAATCCTACTGCAGGGCCAGCATGGCTCAGTGGTTGAGCATTGACCTATGAACCAGAAGGTCACGGTTCAGTTCCCTGTCAGGGCTTATGCCCCTGTTGTGGGCTCTATCCTCAGTATGGGGTGTGCAGGAGGCAGCCTGTCAATGATTTTCATTATGGATGTTTCTGTCTCCCTTCCTCTCTGAAATCAGTGTGTGTGTATACATATACATACTTACATACATACATACATACATACATACATACATACATACATTAATGAAAAGGATACTGCTGAAATCTGGGACTATTTCTTGTGATATGTTGGTGGGCCAGCACCCTATAAAGACATTCAGGTCACCAGTTTGTTTTGTTTGTTACAATGTCTGTTAAAATTTTGCATTTGAAAGATTGACCCTCTATTTCCTCCTGGCTTCCATCTCTCTACTGTATCATGCTAGGTTGGTGGCTGGCCTGAATATGGTGGTTATGAGAGTCTGTGACCTTGGTTTAAGCCAAACCCAAGGTTTAATAGATTGGTAATCAGAGTATCAGATCTTGTAGGCCCTACAATGTAGGTGCTCAGCTCATTGCCAAGATGCGTCTGGATGTGTTATTATTAAGATATTGGTGTCTTAAATTCTGTTTTCTGCTCTGGGTAGCTTAGGGGTAACCCAGGCTAAAATTATGATTGTAGAAAATACTCTGACCTAGATTTCAGAAGACCTGAATTCTACTGTAAATTGTGTGATGCTGGGAAAATTTAGGAATTTCCCTGAGCTTCAACTTCCTCATCTACAGGAAGAGTAAACCTTGCAAGTTTCTGAAACACTGACCCTTCCATTCTAATTGGTTAAGCAGTACTTTTCTATCTTATCTTCACCTTTGGAAAGTATTTTTAAATACCTAGATTCTACATATAGGTATTTATTATCATCATCAATTCATGCATCTATATATTTTTAAAGTTCCCAAGGAGATTCTCATGCGCAGGTAAAATTGAGAACCACTGCACTAAAGGATGAATTTTGAAACAGATAGCCATTCTCATAAGGGACACAGAGAGATTAAAAAACTGCCCAAAGTTGTGTTGTTTTATTTTAATTGATATAAAATCAAACCTAGGACTAACTCCAAACCCAGGTTTTCTCCCATCATATACTTACCATGCCGTGGCCCTTAAAGAACTCTATCCCTCTTTTCTTACTACAACAAAAATTAAAATACATGTTTAATGCTCTACAACTTCTTAAATGTGTAGTTTTTAGAAATAGTTACAGTATGGCTATCCCCAGGTTCTATCATTCCCAGCAAAAGCATACACGATGTTCTATAGGTGAGTCTTTCTAGGCCATGGGACCTCATGACCTTATGCCCCATGTGCTAGACAGTCCTCATTGGGAAGAAATGAGCTAGAACTAGATGGGAAGGATGAAGAGAAAACTTGCCAGATTCCCACAGTTAGCTGATTCTAATATATACAGGAAAACATCAGGCAGCACTTGTGAGATTTTTCTAATCAGTTAAAATGCCCAGATTATCACCGTCCAAGAAAAGAGCAGTGGTTCAGAAGTCGGTTTCTGCCGACACCTGCAGCTTTCAGCAGCTTTGCTCCCCCGCTCCGGGTTCCAAACCCATCTGTCAAGTCACCCCAGCTCATTTGCAGAGGCTATCTGGCTTCCCAAGGACTCTCTTATTCATCACACTTACTAAGTAATAGAAAATGAGTTATAGTCGCTAGAGAATATAAAAATTATTTTCGTTCGGGTGTCCAAATGAGTCTCTTTGGCTAGAACATGAATAAGGAACCCTGGCTGACTTCTCCCTGTGCCCAGCCATTGTGCCAGGAGGTAGAGTGTCGGGCAGTCCTTTCTAGAAGATTAACTCTGCACTTAAGCGAATTAAATTTCATTCCTTCCGTTTTGTTTACTGAGTGTCAAATACATGCTTGGCCCTGTGCTAGACAGGGTGACTTTGGAACAGTACTTAATCGTTTTGAGCCTCTTTTTCTTCATTTGGAAATGGGTGCAATAATGTCTATATTATGGTGCTATAAATGACATAAATAGTAAAACTTGGTCAATTGTAAAACAACGTTGGCAAAGCTTTATTTTCTTATTAACTTTTATTATCTAGGTTATTATCTAGAAGTACATTTAAGATGAGGTCCTTTTTAATGCACTGGACAGTTATTTGTCTGATGTAACTTGAGGTTACTAACTCATTTGCCAGGGTACCGCATTCCATTTTGATTGATGTTCTATTTCCCTGATTGAGGTAATTAAACTTCTGTTTGGTTTTTTTTTTTTTTTTAATCCCTCAAAATCTTGACATCTTCTCTTGATCTCCTTATGTTAATTCTCAGAGCAACATTAATGAATTTTAGGGATATAAATTTTTCTAAGGTAGTGATTTATATTCCCAGGGAATTACAGATCTTACACTTGGATGATTCCTTAGAGTAAACTAGTGTAATTTTCCACTTAGTCTGGAAAGAACTTGGATTAGTTAGCTGGAGAAGAGGAGATCCAATGAGTCCATTGGAATTACCTGAACATATTTTGAGTTTCAACATGGGAGACAGATCACACCTATTGTTTGAGATGAAAGGAAGGAAGACACAGATGGCAGATGGTAATAATTAGAACTATGCCACATTGGCATGGGATGTCTGGGAATTCATTCAGTCCTCTGTCTCTGTAAATATCTAAGTAATAGCTATATTAAATTTAACATTGGGCATGTTATATGCTGTGCTGAATTGATCCAGTTGTAATTCATAGCTTTCAAGCTGCAGGTTTACATTCTACCAGTGGTTCTCAACCTTCCTAGTGCCGCGACCCTTAATACAGTTCCTCATGTTGTGACCCAACCATAAAAATATTTTTGTTGCTACTTCATAACTTTAGTTTTGCTACTGTTATGAATCGTCATGTAAATATCTGATATGCAGGATGTATTTAGGCGACCCCGTGAAAGGGTAGTTCGACCCCCAAAGGGGTTGCTACCCACAGGTTGAGAACTGCTGCTTTCTACCCTTCTCCACTCTTCTCTGTGCTCCGCTCTCTGATCTCTCTGTGCTCCTTGCCTTTGAGTTTCAGGTGAGATTCATCCAGTGAGTAACACTTTCAGAAGATGAGAGGGAGGGAGAAGCATGAGATTAGAGAATTTATTTCACCAGCTCCCTGCCTACAGGTTTGCCCTGGGCTGGCCATGATTTTGGATGATGATCACAGCTCCTCTCAGTCAGCTTTCCCCCTCTTTATGGGTATGTGTGTTTCCAGGACCCCTTAGGCCAGCGGTTTTCAACCTGTGGGTCACGAGCGACCCCTTTGGGGGATCGAACGACCCTTTCACATGGGTCGCCTAAATACATCCTGCATATCTGCATGTCAGATATTTACATTACGATTCATAACAGCAGCAAAATTACAGTTATGAAGTACTGTATTTTCCAGCATATAAGATGACTTTTTAGCCTAGGAAAATCTTCTCAAAAGTCGGGGTTGTCTTATACTCCCAGTCGTCTTATATGCCGGAAAATACGGTAGCAACAAAAATAATTTTATGATTGGGGGTCACCACAACATGAGGAACTGTATTAAAGGGTCAAGGCATTAGGAAGGTTGAGAACCACTGCCTTAGGCATTCCTTCCTCTCACCCCTTTGGTTGTAGGTGTGATGCAAGCACCTTGCTGGCACCAAACCTAGAGAACTGGTGAGATTTCCCTTCACCCCACCCTTATCTTGGTCCATAGTTCCTTCATCCTTTTCTCGTCAAATTCCTACATTCTTCTTTCTTGTGGGACTCTGGTAAAGTGGGGAAAATAAAATGTGACAATATATAGTACAGTACTTCTCCATTATTCATGGGGAATACCTTCCAAGACTCGAAGCACAGACAGTACTGAACCCTATGTTTCCTTGTGTACACACATACCTATGATAAAATTCAATTTATAAATTAGGCACAATAAGAGATTAACAACTAAGCATCAAATGGAAGAATTAAACAGTATACTGTAACAAAAGTTACAAGAATGTGGTCTCTCGCTCTCTCAGTATCTGCAGTATGTACTCACCCTTCTTGTGATGACAATGTGAGATGATAAAATGCAAACCTTTTTCCTGGGTCTGTGTAACCATCCCTCACTGGCAGTTAAGTGCCATGGTGTCACTCCTACCTGGGAATCCCTTGCTGAAGTCCCTTTACAGGCCCCATGCTGTCTGGCACCAGACATTATTCTTCAGTTGGAATCCATTTTCTGTTCTTTTGTCTTCCACCCACATATTTAATGCCTTTTCCATCTTAAGTAAGCACTTTTTAGGCACTGAGACCTCAACTTTTACAGTTTAAGGCGTGACACCAAAACTAGCATAAATTTATTTTTCGTCATAATCTCACAGATAAAAGATTTGTTCCTACCATAAATCTTAGAAATTTTGCATACGGATATTTTTCTTTCCTTGAGTACTTTTACCATTTTACTTAAATGAAGCACTTTGTGACTTCTCTGTGGCATATCAGAATTGCCAGCATCACAACTCTTATGTCTTGAGGGCCTTGTGAAGTAAATTTAGGGTGACTTCACCATTAGCACTGTCATACCTCCACAGTGGATCTGGTAACCCAAGGGGGAGCTAACTACTGGGTGGGAGCTTCTACAGCGTGGAGACACTAGACCAAGGGAATGAGTTGCGGGATTTCATCATGCTGTTCAGTACAACACATGATTTGAACTTCTGAGTTGTTTATTGCTGGAATTTTCCATGTAATATTTTCAGGTTGAAGTTAACCCTGGGTACTGAAACCACAGAACACAAAACTGCGGTATGGGGGACTGTTGTGTGAGAAATAAGACGCCAGAAGATTCTCCTTACATGTTTTCCCTGGTCCCCATAGATTATAGGTGAAACCTGGGGAGTGAAGTGACTCGGGAAGTTAGTGCCTGGGCCAGGATTTGGCATTTCTATTTCCTGACTTGAGCTCAGACATCTCAACCTTTTCCCTGTTGCCTCTCCGAATATTAAAGAGTTGGTTGAAAAGTAATCCATTTCCAGCCTGGCAAACGCTAGGAATGCCAGGTCATTAAGGTGGACACCCCTGTGATAAATCATGCTGACAGCATGTGCCCTTAAAGTGATGAGAATGCCCTTCAACTCCGAGGTCTTCCTCCCCACAGACCCAAAACCCCATGAGGAAAACATCAGACAAACCCACGCGGAGGGACATTCTACAAAATGCCCAACCGATATTCCTCAAATCCGTCAAGGTCATCAAAAACAAGGAAAGTCTGAGAAATTGTCACAGGGCAGAGTCATCTAAAGAGACTTGCCAACTGAACATGATGTGGTAACCTGGATGGGATTCTGGAACAGGAAAAGTATATTAAGGAAAATCAGCGAAATCCAAATAAAGTGCGCATTTCATTAATAGTAATGCGCTCATGTTAGCTCCGTAATTGTGACGAATGTATCAGGGTAATGAAAGATGTTAATAGTAGGAGAAAACAGGTTAAGGGATGTGCAGGAGCTCTCTGTCCTGCCTTGAAAATTTTCACGGAAACCTAAACTATCTATATTAATAAAAAGGTAATATGCTAATTAGACTGAACATCTTCCAGACGACCTTCCTGATGTTCTTCCAGACAAAACCATGGTGTCAGGGCTGAGGCAGAGGCAGTTACAGGTTATCAGGCAGGCAGAGAGCAGTTAGGAGGATCAGGCCAGCAGGCAGGTGAGCAGTTAGGAGCCAGCAGCCCTGAGGGTTCCCCGATTAGAGAGGGTGCAGACCAGGATAAGGGACCCCCTCCCCAAGTGCACAAATTTTGTGCACTGGGCCCCTAGTTCTGAAATAATAATAAAAAAGAACAGCTGCCACTGTCTTCTGAGAAAGGACCTGAGTGTGAAGTCCCTGAACTATACACCCCCCCACCTCAAGTCTGAAAAAAATAAAAATAAAAACTAGAAACTTTTATGAAACACAAAAGAACATAAGACTTTTCATGAGTTTACTGGCCACTCATTGATCTTATTTAATAAAACGTTTCTTCATATATTTTTACCTCTTTCAATTGGTTTGCTTCTCTTTTTATTATTATCTATGAGTTTTTAATATAGTCTGGATAAAAAGTCCTTTATCAGATATAAACTTTTGCAACTATTTTCTTCAAATCTGTAACTTGCATTTTTATTTTTATAATTTGTTTTGCAGTGAAATATTTAGTTTTATGAAGTCTAATTTATTTTTTTCTTTTATGGATTATGCTTTTGGTGTTACATCTAAGAACTCTTTGCTCAATATTATGAAAATTGCCCCAGATGTTTTCTCCCAGAAGTTCTATGGTCTTAGCTCTTACATTTAGGTATATGATCTATTTCAAGTTATTACTAATTTTTATATGTGTGTGATGTGAGATAAGGATTGGGCTGAAATTCATCATTTAATTGTTAGAGTTTTTTCTTTTTTTTTTCTTGAGTTAGTTTAGCTCTATTGTGTTGTCATTGTGGTTCAGACCTAAATATCTTGGTTTCCATGTGTATTCTTAACTGATAATTTGATTTGAATCTCCCCAAGAATGTTGGTTATCTTTCTGTTATTGATTTTTATTTTGTTTGCAGCATGGTCCTCTATGATGGTCTTTTGTATGGCCTAGTTTATAAAATATTCTTTATGGACATTTCATATGCTTTGTCTTTTTACTTCTTTGCTTACCTGTTTCTGAGAGAAGTAAATTAAAATCTTTCACTGTAATTATAATATTTAGCTCTGTCCTAATGATTATGATACTTAGTTAATGTAATTTAAGGTTATGATGTTAAGGGCACGCTCAGGAATCTTATCCTGGGGCATTATCATTTTATTGCTAATTAATGTGCTTTTTAATCTCTAAATATGCCATTTGTCTTAAAGTTCTTTCTGTGCAAAACTGATTTTTTATTCCATCTTTCTTTTGGTTCTATGTGTCCTGTCTATCTCTGTCTTTATTCTTTTTTTTCTTTTTTTTGATATTTCTGTAAATGGTTTTTGTTTTACTCACTTTAATATAATATTTAGCTGCCATTTTTAAATCCAGTTTGAGAATTTCTGTCTTTAATCAGATGAAATGACTATTGTCACCTTCACTGATGATTAGTGACTTCTTGAATTTATTTCTGTTATTCTCTGTTTAATATGATTTTCCAGTTTTTTCTCTTTTTGTCTTTATTTGGGTTAATGAAATTTTGTTTATTTTCTCTACCAGTTTTGGATGTATTATATGTATATAAAGTTATATGTAGTATATGTATATATACATATTTATACATATGTATATGTAACGTTTCTGTTTTTTAGTGTTTACTTTTAAAATGTTAAGATGCATATGTAACAAAGTTTAAGTTTTGTCAATAAATCTAAACTTCTACCAAACAATTCAAAGGGCCTAGAATATTTATCTTGTTCATATCATCAGCCCAACTTTTCACGTTTTTGTTTTAGAAATACTTTGCACTTTATTTTTATTGACCTCAATTCAGTTATTTTTGTTTCTGTTTTTTTAAGGTTATTAACAACATGTCTACTTTACTCATTGTTATTTTTGTGCATATCCAATTTCTCCTTAATAAAGTTTTCTTCTTTCTGACATACATTTGTTACAATACTTTAATGATAATCTGTAAGTCTTCAGTATTTTCTGAAAATTATTCAGTTATCAGTCTGGAATGGCATTGAGGTCTTATATAGTCATCACTTAAAATTATCCTTTGGCTTGTGGAATATGTTATTAAATTTTAGCCTCAGTTTTTGCTGGTAAGTCTAGTGAATGTCTAATTTCTAATTTTGTTTTTGATATTAATTTTTTCCTTTATTTCCTCTTTAAGAGTTTTACTGTGTCTGCAGTTTCACTATATTGTACCTAAGTGTATGTGTGTTTTGACTTTTCCTCTTCAGTATTTCCTATATTTCTTTAAACTGATGTCTCATATCTCACTTCAGTTTGGAAACATTCAAAGCTATTATCTCTTTTAGTTTTGATTTCTTTGTCTTCTTTTTCTGGGACTTCTTTTCATTCTTTCCTTTATACTTGCAGCAAATATTCCTAGGGTACTTTTTATGGGCCACATAATGTTTTTAGGTAATTAATAATATAGCACCAATATAAACTATTGAAACTTCTAACTTTTTGCTCCATGAGCCTTAACATCTTTTTTTTTTTTTCATATCTCACCTCTAAAATCTAGGCAACCTTACCTTAAAACAAAAGCAAAAAAACTCCATGAAAACAAACTTTATTGTTAAAAGTATTACACATGCCCCTCTTTCCCCCCACTGACCTCTTCTAACCACCTTCTGTCACCAACCCCTCCCCTCCCCAGGCCTTCACTACCCTATTTTCTTTGTCCATGGGTTATGTATATATGCATACAAATTCTTTGGTTGATCTCTTCCCACCTTTGCTGGGCTGACCAGCAGACCCTGAACAATGGTTGAATAATTAACACACATTTCTGTGAAAGAGAGGGCTAAGGCACTACTTGGCTATCCCTGCCAAGTTACCCTGTTCACCTGCTTCCTTTGGCTTTTGTAGTATTAACAGCTTGAAATAAAATTAACCTCTAGATACAATCAGCAAGGTGAGCATCCTTGAGAAAGTTTATGCTTCTACAAGGTTGGGTCTTTAAAGATTAATCATAGAGATTCTAATAAAACACCCCAGGAGGTCAGACTTGTTTGGAAAAGTCAAGGTAGGGGTGCCTGCAGCCTTAGGCAAGGTCCCCTCAGAGAATCTTCCTTACAGACAGACATTCCAACCAAGTCCCTGCTTCCTCACACTCACCCCCCTCCCACCCTCCTCCACCTTCCCTCTGGGATCCCACAGTCTGTTCCATGCTTCTTCATCTCTGGATCTACTTGGTTCATTAGTTTATTTTATTCATTATATTCCACATATGGGTGAGATCATGTGATACTTGTCTTTCTCTAACTGGCTTATTTCATTTAGTATAATACTTTCCAAGTTAACTTTACCTTTTTTATCTTCCAGTTCTTCTCTCTTCAACTATGAGTAAACTACCATTTAGTCCAGAAAATAATTTTTATATTCTTTTAAAGTATAATATTATATACAATATTTTTCCTCTATATCTATTTTTCTAGTTCTAATTATTCATTTTTAGTAATTTCTTGTTTAATTTTGTTTTCTCTTTAATCATTTAAAATATACTTATTTAATAGCTTCTTTCTTATGTTCTGTAATTTCAATTTCTTGGAGTATCAATTTTCTGCTTTGTTGTTTCTGTTGATCTCCCATGTGGTAGATCATTTCCTCAAGTAATTTGTATTTTTGGATTATGTGTTTCTTTTCCATAGTGGCCTTGCCCCCCTGCCCACCGCTATTCTCTCCCCTCTGGATTTTAGAAGTGTGGTTTCTTTCATTTGTTTCTGCCAAAATCATGGGGTTTACAATGGTCTTAGAATATGTTTTGCATTATTTTTCTCACTTGTGATCCCTACTCCATGTGCATAACATAAATTCGGACCTGTCATGAGTGTAGCACATGCTAGATTTTTCAATTTCTCGCTGTAGATATATTTTCTTTTTCTCCTTGAGCACAGGCAGAAGCTTTCTTGCTATGTTATTGGACTTGTGGAAAGGCTTTTGTTTTTCTTATTACAAAGATCCTGTAATCTTTCAAGGGATCTGACTTTTATGTATAGTACCTACCGTATTTTCCGGTGTATAAGACGACTTTTTAACCCAGGAAAATCTTCTCAGAAGTCGGGGGTCGTCAATGGAGCCGGACGGAGACCGCAAGTGTCTCCGGTCGGCTCCTTTTTGTGCCGCATACGGTCTTCATCCGGACTTTTTAACTCAGGAAAATCTTCTCAAAAGTTGGGGGTTGTCATATATGCCCAGTTGTCTTATACGCCAGGAAATATGGTAGTTTCCAATTTTCCACAGTCATAACTTTATACTCCTGCCCTACAGATTTCAGTTGTTATCTTGGTTACTGTTTCATTGCATCAACTTGAAAACACATGCATTTGGCTTATCTATCTCTTAATTCTCATGCTTCAGAATTTGTGTTTGCTTTCATTTTAGCTATGTATGTATGACTATGTTATCGTTACTATAATTGACACATCATTTCTCTGTGTTCAGAGTGAGAGTGGGCTTGTGAAGGCTCACCCCATGATTTTGCCAGAGATATGAAGTCAGGCCAGAAAGAAAAAATGTCTAACTGATGGCCTTTAGCATGCCTATCACAGAGCCAGATCTCCTGACTCTTTGCTTAGTCCTTGTAATTCTACAACAGAGTGGATGAATATGCTTTACTTTAATTGATACTTCCTTCCCTTATAGCTTACCTCCATTCTTGCTTTCAAGCTACTCTGCCATTGTCACTGCATTCTTTCCAAAGATCATTCGAAATAAACCTTTCTTAAGCCCATACTTAATGAAGTGTAGTGCATCATATTACATCTTTAAAGCAGTGGTCATGTCTCTGCACAGTACTATACACAGTATAGCAGTAAATCCCCCACTTCAGTACTGTGGTGGCATGTACAGGAGCCAGGACGATGAACATGCAGAAGGCATAGACTGTTTGGTATGTAACTTTACAACAGGAGAACTGCATTGCTCAGTGTAGGAGTCATTAGAATGTTTGAAGTGTAGCTACTAAGACTGAGGAAATACATGTTAAATACTTAGTTAATTTTATTAACTTAAATTTAAAGTTATAAATGGATGCTCAATTCAGTTATAGAGAATATTTCAGGTATATTTGAACAAACTTGATATATGAATCTTCTTTTCTAACAACAAATTTGATGGAATCTAATATAGACCACTTCTTTCTGATGATGACAACTTAGTGTTCCAATTAAGATGAGCTCTAAGGGTGAGGTAACAAACTGCCTCAGTTTGCCAAGGACTGGGGGGTTTTCCAGGGTGAGAAAAATCCAGGCCTAAAACCTAGACAGGCCCAGGGAATCCAGATGTTTTTGTCACCCTAATTAAAGGCAAACACAAAATGCTTTTTAAGTGAATACAAAGTATTTCATTTATGTTTGTATGAAAATTACATGTTGAAATGATAATATTATTTTAGATACAATGTGTTAATAACATGTATTATTAAAATTATTTCACCTGTTTATTTTTTGTTTTCACTTAGTGTGGTTACTAGAAAAGTTAAAATGGCATATGTAGTGCACATTATATTTATATTGGACAAATATGATGTAGAACATGGACCACTCACAGTGATTTTATCTATCATCTCTTTCTCTCTCCTCCCCTCCCCTCCCCTCCCTCTCTCTTTCCATCTCTTTACTGTGAGCACTCAAATATTAATACCCAGAGCTATAAAATTATTGAGTAGAGCATACAAATCTGAACTGATTTTATATTCCCAGTGTCTGACATCTGTTATTGTTCATACTGTCATCTTTTGAGCAGTTATGTTCCAGCCACCATGCTTTCCTACACTCCTAAACTCTGTATTTAAATAGAATTGGACCTTTAAAATACCTACTGACATAGCCCAATGGCATCTTCACTATATTTCCTTTTTACATGTAAGAAAACTAAGGCGCACATAGGAAAGACACTTCCTAGTGGTCATTTTTCTATCATTGTTAGAGCCTAGGTCTCCAGCCCTGAATGATAATTCTCACCGAGATGACTGACACATTTCCATACAGGTGTGGTCACCGGGGCTCTGCATGGGCATTTATGGGGCTAGAGTTGGGAGTGACACATAGCAGCAGAAGTAAGAAGTAGGAGCATTGAGTCATCTGGACATGCGATTCCAACCAATAAACGCCAACAATGAAAATAATGTCTTTTTCTTTTTAGTTGGGAGTTTTTTGTTTGGTGTCCGTGGTGACCTAGCTTGTGTCTAGAGAAGACGTTGGTGTTTCTAACAGTTGGCTTCCTTCTCCCTCAGGAACAGAATCGGTTAATATGTTCCTGGTACATAACATATGCCAGAAAACTATGCTGAGTATGCATTATGGATGAAGACATCTGAGTAAAGATATTAATAGTTCCCTCTGATAGATCACACCATCCAGGGCCAGGGAAGTTAAGCAATGTGTTGAAGATTGTACCCTTCCGAGTGGATCCAGAATATTTACCTGGTTTCATCTATTTCCGGTACATGAATTTTCTGCCCTCTTATGTAGTCAAGGTGTAGCTGATGCTCTCCGGATTTTGGGTCCAGCGAGTCCAAATCTTGTTTGATAGAGTCTAGCCCAGTGTTAGCTTCATAAATTGCATCTTCTGGGGCGACGTCACTAATGATTGGAAGTTCACACTATATCAGTTTCTTATTAATGCTGTTACAAATGACTACAAACTCGGTGGCTTAGAACAACATACACTTATTCTTTTACAATGCTGGAGGTCAGAAGTCTGGAAGCAGCTCCACGGGGCCAAAACCAAGGTGTCAGCATGGTATTTTTCCTGCGGGCAGCTTTTGGGGGAGAACTCACTTTCTTAGTTATTCTACCTCTAGAGCTGTGTTTCTTGCTTTCCTGGGCTTATGCTCCTTACTCCAAATTCAAAGCCAGTAGCTTAGCATCTTCATATCTCTCTGCTTTCTCATCACATCACTTCCTCCTCCTGTCTTTTTTTGAGGACCATTGGGATTACATTTAGAGCCCTCCTGGGGAATACAGAAGTAATCTCTCCATTTCAAGATCCTTAACTTAGTCACATGTATAAAATCCTCGTTAGTGTATATAGTAACATGTAGGTAGAGCACAGGAGGTTTATCTTGGTGCAGTGGCTGATGCAATGCTGTGAGCACACTCCAGCAGTTCAGATCTTTCTGGCAAGTCAGGAAGATTGCAATGCCCACCTGTACGCTTATTGGCTCCCTAAGAAGACCTGGCGTTCCATGATTGGCCACCTCCCCTATATATACTGCTGTACTTCCTCAATAAAATTAGACCTGCGTCACAGAACCTGGTCTCCGGAGTCATGCATGCAAGCGTCCTAGTGCTAGGGGCTCCGTCGTCCTCACCCCTGGGAGACCCCCTGCTTCAGTAACAGTCACAGATTTGGGGGGTTAGAAGGACTGGACTTCTTGGGGGAGCCATTGTTCAGCCTACCACATATATCTAAAAACAGTACCTACCTATCCATGTCTGTGATTTCCACAGTAGTAACAAAAGTGAGCACGGATGGGTCTTTTAGATTCTAAGCAGCTGTACAGAAGTCATTTTATTAGCAGGTTCAAAATATTGCTAAACATGCCCTAGCCAGTTTTGCTCGGTGGTTAGAATGATGGACAGAAGGATCACAGGTTCAATTCCCAGTCAAGGGCATTACCTCGGTTGTAGGTTCAATCCCTGACCCCAGTTGGGATGCCTGCGGAAGGCAACCAATTGTTGTGTCTCTCATCAGTGTTTCTCTCTTTCTGTCTCTCTCCCTCCCTTCCACTCTTTCTAAATATCAGTGGGGGTGGGAAATCCTCATGTGAGAATTAGCTAGCTAAACACCTATGCAAAGTTCAGTTTCACAAGGATACGAGATGTTTTAATTCTGAATCTTATTGTTTGTTTTTTATTTGTCAGCTCTCTTTTATATATGTAGTGTGGGGCAAAGGTAGGTTTACAGTTGTGAGTATGCAAAACAGACTTTACTCTTTTATTATTATTAACTATTGTATTATTCTTTCTATACGAACAACTATAAACCTCCTTTTGGCCCATCCTCTCTATCCAAAGACATTTTCATTTTGGCTTTCTTCATCATAAAATATTTGTAAAAATGTGCTACTTCAGAGTGCATATGACATAACCCAATAAAAAAGAATGGCTGAGACTAACAAGATTTAATGGGACGGTCTCCTCCACTGCTAGTGGAGATAGGATGCTTTTGTTCCAGTGGCAGCTTTGTGAGAAACCATGGAACACATTCAATTTGAGAGTTCTTTAGTAGGGAAGCTTCTGTACTTGTAACAGTACATGTCCAAGACGGTCACTGAAAAGATGCAGGCTGCTCATAATATGTGAGGTTTTGAAATGCAAATAAAAACTTTTTATGCTTATGGTCTATGGAGCAATGCATACTATTTCTTAAACCCTCCCTGCTGCCGAACAGGACTTTTACATGCTTCAGAATGCATTTATGCTGTGCCCAAATGGTCCTCACAGATTTCTGAGATAGATAGAATAAGTATTACCCCAGTTCTGTGGGGAGGGGAGGCCACTGAGAGAGAAGTTCAGGTTAGTTCTCACCCAAGGTTCCTGATCTCATTATACTCAGAGAGTGACTGGATCACAGAGATCTTGCAGCTTCCTAATTCTATATGCTCTCTTTAATTTTATTATTATTTTATGTATGTATGTATGTATGTATGTATGTATGTATGTATTTGTTAATCCTGACCCGAGGATATTTTCCCACTGATTTTTAGGGAGAGTGGAAGAGGTGGGGAAAGATAGACAGAAACATCAATGTTAGAGAAACACTATGGATTGGTTGCCACCTGCATGAATTCCGACCAGGGCCCGGGCCAGGGAGAGAGCCTGCAACCGAGGTATATGCCCTTGACCGGAATTGAACCTGGGACCCCCTTTCGTCTGCAGGCTGATGTTCTATCCACTGAGCTAAATCAGGTAGGGCTACATACTCTCTTTTAAAACTACCCTCCTGATTAAGCCATACTGGTATGGCTTTATTACATATTTTCTCTGGAATCACTTAAACATTTGATTTACTTGTCTCAAAGGAATTGAGAAGCTCTATGATTAGATAGATATAGAAACAAAGACAAATATATCAAGGTGCTCAATAGAAATATTCACTTCGACTTTTAGTCCATATCTTATTATATTCAAGGAATTCAACACATTTAAGTCTTGGCTCAAATATCACCTCATGAAATCTTTGTTCAGATTTTTTCCAAACTTACAGTATTATACACTATGTAGGTGTACCGGTTTGTAGGTGTACTGGTTACTAATGTGGATTTTGTATAAAAGAAAACAGGATAATTTCAAGAGAAAGTGCTTTATTCAAAATAATGTCCATCGCTAGCTACACATTTCCCCCATCATTCAGGTAATTTGTGGATACCGTCCCAATAAAACCTTTTTGTTTTGAGGCAAACCATTCAGAGATCCAATTTTCTACTTTTTTCATACATTTTGAAGTACTCAGTACATGTGCCATCGATCAAACAAATGGTAATCTGAAGGAGCAAGGTCTGGTGAATACAGTGGGTGGGTTAATACTTCACAGGCAAGATCTTTTAATGTGTCTTTAACTGGTTTTGAAGTGTGTGATCGTGCATTATCATAAAGCAAAATTACTTTGCCATGTCTTCTGGCACATTCTGGTCGTTTTACGATCAAAGCATGGTTCAGATTGATTATTTGTTGTCAGTAGAGATCAGTATTAACAGTTTCACCTGGTTTTACAAGCTCATAATACACTACCCTTTCCTGATCCAACAAATCGCAGAGCACTGTCTTTTTTTCCGAAGCAATTTGGCCTTACAGTCAGTCATGTTTATGGTTGACCTGGGTCAACCCATGATTTTGTGCATTTGGGATTCTCAGAATAAATCCACTTTTCATCAGCAGTCACAATTCAGTGCAAAAAAGACTTTCTTTCATGCCATTGAAACAACATTTTACTGATGACTTTTCGGTTTTCCATTTGTCTTTCGTTCAGTTGATGTGGCACCCATTTTCTTTCCATTAAAATATTTCCCATGACTTGTAAATGATTGGAAATTGTTTGCTGAGCAACATTTAATCTTTCTGCAAGTCCTTTTTGAGTGTGACACGCATCTTCATCCAATAATGTTTGTAATTGTTGGTCTTCAAACTTTTTCGGTTGATTTGGACGTTCTTTGTCTTTCACATCGAAATCATCACTTTTAAAGCTTTTAAACCAGTGTTCATAAGTATCTTGAGATGGAGCATGTTCACCATAAGCTTCCTGAAGTATTCAGTAGCTCTTTTTTTCAAAATAAAGTAATAAATTAAAACTTCCCATATGAAATTTGACATTTTTAAGCGTAAAAATATTTATGATGTTAACACCTTCAGAAACTTTGACATATGAAGTTTTGAAGCTTGTTGTCAACACAACAAAATAGCATACATATCAAATCACATATATATCAACATATGTGTAACTCCATCTATTGAAAAAATCCGCATTATTAACTGGTACACCTACGTGTCCCTATTCTAGAATGCAAGCTCCATGAAGGCAGCAACTTTTATATCTTTGGTTCAATAATTTAACTCAAGTGATTATAATTGAACTTGATCTATAACAAATACTCCATAATAATGTCTTGAAAAATATGAATTAAATTCAGATTCTTATAAAAATAAATGTTTCTTTGATAAGAATAGTTATGAAAGTAGTCTCTTAAATTTTAGAGTATTTTTACCTAAAAATATTCTATATTTATAGTATTTTGAATACTTGTGGCAACTTTCATTTGATTTATTCTTATTGTACAAATCAGAGAACTTAGGCTCATAGAAATAAAATGACTTTCCATGATCACTAAATAGTTTGAATATATATATATATATATATATATATATATGTAAAATTATATACACTAGAGGCCTGGTGCACAAAAATCATGCACTGGGGGGGAAGAGGGGCCCCTCAGCCTGTGCCCTCTCAAAGTCCAGGACCCCTCAGGGGATGTCTGTCTGCTGGCTTAGGCCCGATCCTCTTTACCATCCACCTGCAGCAGAGGCAGGAGAAGTACCCACCACCACCGCTGCGCTTGCCAGTGTGAGCCCCACTTCTGGCTGAGTTGCACTCCCCCTATGGGAGCTTACTGACCACCAGCGGGCAGCTCCTGCATTGAGTGTTTGCCTACTGCTGGTCAGTGCACATCATAGCGACTGGCCATTTCGTGGTTCAGTCGATTTGCATATTAGGGTTTTATTATATAAGATATATATCTAATAATATATTTGGATTTAAATATAAATGTTCCCTCCTTGTCCAACCCTACTTGAACAGTGAATAAAACATTCACAGGTGTGGAAGAGTCTTTTCCCCAATGTAGGATTCATGCTTTTATTGAAATCTAAGAGATAAAGGGTAATAGTAACCCAGGGGACTGATATTTTTTAAATATATTTTTATTTCAGAGAAGAAGGGAGTGGGAGAGAGAATCATTGATTGGCGTCTCCTGCACACCCCCTGCTGGGGATTGAGCTGGCAACCCAGGTATATGTCCTTGACCAGAATCCAACCCAGGACCCTTCAGTCCACAGGCCAAGGTTCTATCCACTAAGCCAGTGGTTCTCAACTTTCTGACCCTTTAAATACAGTGCCTCGTGTTGTGACCTAACCATAAAATTATTTTTGTTGCTACTTCATAACTGTAATGTTGCTGTTGTTGTGAATTGTAATGTAAGTTTCTGATATGCAGGATGGTCTTAGGCGATCCCTGTGAAAGGGTCATTCGAACACCAAAGGGGTCGTGACCCACAGGTTGAGAACTACCTGCACCAAGCCAAACCAGGTAGTGCAGCAGGGGATTGATTTTGACTGATAGTGTAGGATAGTTATTTCTATTCATATATGCCATGGAACAGTATGTGTTCATAAACTTTTCCTAAGCCACTCTCCCCTCAATGCTGTTCATTTCTGCTTAGCTGTTTAGATTTTTTTTCGGGAGAATTATTTGAAATACGTCAGAGTTAATTCAGCCAGCCCTCATTTTTACCCCACTTGTACAGTAGGAATGAGAGGAAATATTAGACGCTCATTCTTATTTCTCAGGAAGAACAGAAGAAATGCTCTATTTGCCTGTAGTGTCCACGTTGATTAATTTGTACTCATGCTGTGGTTTGGTCTGGAGAAAAGCATGTGGCCATATTTGCATGATTGTTTGCAAACTCCTCCTACTCCTCAGTGGGTGCATATTTACACCAAAGGCTGTATTCAGCCAAGACAAATGCTTTCCTGAGTGACAGCAGGACTACAATCTTCCAGTAGGGCAATTGCCTTCCTCAGGGACATCAGAAACACCCAACTCCTTCGCTTGACTTCATTCCAAGTGAAGGCCATTATTGTGGCATATCATGGTTCTTGAAGAGAACGGACATGTATTGAATGCCAAGGATTTAGTAAACTCATTTACTGGTATATCCTACAAGAACTAAGCAAAAAAAGCAAAGCAGGTGTTATGTGTCTTATTGCACTCCTGAGGCAATAGTAGCTCAGAGAGGTTAAGTCATTTGTCAGTGTCAAACAACTTCTAGGTATTGAAAAAGGATTTGAGTTCAGATCAGACTCCCAAATATTTATGCTACATTTCAAAGCCAACCTGTTGCTTTTTTCTAAATCCATGCTTGCTTTCAGAAAGGGGAGATAATCTGAAGGGAGTATCCTATGCAGTTTCTGTGAAAGTGGATACTTGCAGAATAAATATTAAAGAAACATAGCACTGAAAGTTCAAATTTGGGAGGTGCCTATATCTATTAAGTACCGACAGTGCTTCTACACACTTCCTACAATACACAGCAGCAAGTTGTATCTCAGTGCCATTGTTGGGAGTATTTGGGTTCTTTGGGAGGAAAATAGAAGGACAAGCAAAAATAAGTATAAAATACAAAAGATTTTTTTATTATTTTTAAATATATTTTATTGATTTTTTACAGAGAGGAAGGGAGATAGAGAGTTAGAAACATCGACGAGAGAGAAACATCGATCAGCTGCCTCCTGCATGCCTCCTACCAGGGATGTGTCCACAACCAAGGTACATGCCCATGACCAGAATTGAACCTGGGACCCTTGAGTCCACAGACCGATGCTCTATCCACTGAGCCAAACCGGTCAGGGCAAAAGAAGATGTTTTTATTCCAGCCAAGACATAGCATCATGCAAGAGAAACATTAGTCAGCTGGACCCCAGCTTCTGATGTTCATGTTAATATTCCAGAAATCTGCTCAGAATATTCTTCCTTTTTAGAGAAACCTTTGTTCAGATCAGACTAAAACTTGTAGAGAAAGAAGAAGCGAGCAGTAAGCTTTTCATTTTTAATCAAGCCTGGAAAGTGGCATGACCCAGTGAGTAGAAGCCAATGAATGTGATCATATCAAAATTCAAGAGGAGAGGAATATGGCGGAGGCCACATTCCTTTTGTTACCCACACTCGTTTTCCTGAGGATCATGGACTTACTCAATTCAGCCACAAGTAGGAGTGATGAAAACCCAGACCACAGGAAGACAGGTATTGATTAGCTGCTCCCTGCACCACCAACATCCCTGGCATCACCTATAAACCACAATAACACCCCCACTCTAACATTTACACCTGTAAGCATGTTAACATAAAGGAAAATTAAGGCAGATAAATGAAATTTGTGAACATTGCTATAAAGAAAATATGGGGGGGGGGGAGCAAAAGTAGGATTATAGTTCATATGGAAATAATAAAAATAAACAATATTACAAGAATAAACTCTGTGTTTTGTGTACTTATAGCTGTAAGACTACTTTTGCCCCACCCTGGATGCTAAGGTGATGTGGCAGTAATTTGGGGCAGGATAAAGATTACTTTAGCTGAGCTTAGGTAAAGCCTCTCTCAATAGGTAATACCTGGTCTTGAATGTTGATAAAGAATTAGTCATGAAATATTCTTGGAGAAGAATTTATAATGGAGGGCTAGGCATGTACAAAGTCCCTGAGATGAATATACGTGTAATGTATGTGAAAAACAGAAATAAGGCCATTGCAAGAAAGGGAGACTGAGGTAATTACTGAGAAGCATCTTGGGAGACTGGTAGGGCAAGACTTAGGATTTACTCCAGTTCGATTGGGCCATTGTTGAAGGGGTTTAAACAAAGAAAACATAGAATATGATTTATACTTTTTATAAAAATGGTTGAATTGTAAATATAGTAAGTTATTGCAAGGGGGAAGCAGAGAAGGACAGTGCTGCAACCAATAGAAAAAATAAAGGAGACACTTATTTAGGAGACTTGGCCCATCATGTTGGGAAGAATGACCAAGACAGCAGGCTAAGGAGTGGAGGATTTATAGTTCTTGGTTCCCAATAGAACATGTCAAATTAGCCTTACGATGTGTTACTGCCTCTCTTTCCATGTTATGAAACATTGGTACCATGACACATTTGTACCTTTTACTCAGGAATGATTCTGCATGGAATTACAATGTGTCCACACTAATGTGACTGTACTCTCCATAACTGTGCACATAGAAAACAGGAGAGTGAGAGATTGAGAGAGTAAGATGTCAGGAGAAAATCTAGCCACTTCTTTTCTGTTTGGAAGGAATTTGGTCTGTTTGAGGGCCTTAGAGTGCCACAAAAAATGTTCAAAAGAAGCTTAAAATAGAAATATAGGGAGGAATGAATTAAGAAAATGGGAAAAAAGAAAGGCAAGGAGGAAGGGAAGATAGGTAGAAATAATAAAGGGAAAAAAAAAACGACAAAAATTTATATGAGACCTCAGTAGATTTGGGAATTCCTTTCTAAGCCTAGAATAATATACTTCAAGGGAACCCTGGATGTCAGAGTTTGGAATACTCGATAATAAGAAAATCCATTTGCATTGTTATTTCTTTAATATAAAAGATGCTGTGTTAAGTGTGTTATGTGTCAAATGGGGAAACAGACTGAAAGAGAGTAAAATTTGTCTAAAGCCTGACAGCCATTAATTTGCACATTCAAGATTTCACTCCAGATCTATCTAATCCCAAACTGTTTCTCTCACAATTAATTACTTTGGGGACTGTATTTGAATTGTACATAAATGGCATCATATAGTATTAACTCTTTTGTGCCTGGCATAGTTCCTCAACAGGAAATTAAACCATACTTTTCCATGTTTCTTTTCATTGATACATAATATTTTATTGTTGATGGGCACTTGAGATATTATCAGTTTTTTATTATTTCAAGTCTTGTTGCTATGAACTCGGGTGTGTGTCTTTTGGTACACATAGTCACTTATTTCCGTTGGTATTCATTGAGCAGTAGGATTGCTGGGCCGTAGAATATACATATCATCACCTGTAGGAGGTACTGCCAGAGAATGTTCCAAAGTGGTTGTACAAAATACCTTTAATTTTACAGATGGAAAAAAAATAAGACTTTGGAGAGGAAGGGCTTACCAAAAATGAGCGAGCTGAGCTTGAGCTTGAACCCAGGTTACCCATTTTCCAAAGCTCAGTGCCCTCCAGCACAGCGGCCCACTCTCCTTCGCTGTGTGGAACCATTCAGATAAGGACTTGCTCACCCGCTTCTGTCATGGGTCTCCTACCTAAAATGTTTCCTTCCTCTTCGCTAACATCCGGGATAACATTCTGTAAGCAGAATTAGTTTAAAAGCAACAAGACAAAACAGTGTCGCTACTGGTGGAAAGGCTGTTTAATGGAAAAAACAGAGGATTACCCCCATAGGTCTTCAGTGTACCTTTGAATCAGCTGGGATTCCTTAGCGAGTTTTGTCACAAAGATGAGTCATTGGCTTTTGACCACACTTGAGAATAAGTATCATTGTATTAAAGAAGGAGTGGCAACATTGTCCAAAATTTTTATCTTCCCCCACTTTCTTTTTCCCTGGGTAACATTATTTCTGCATTCACCTAGATGTGAGAGAAGCAGCTAATTCCACTAATTGCCATAACAAGCCAAAACTTTTATTTAAGTACATTACAATATAATAAATATATATATTTCAAAGCCTTACAGAAAGGAACAAAACACAGTGCACAGTTTCATTTCCTGGTGTTTTATTAATTACTAGAGGCCCGTTGCAGCAAGATTCCTGCGAGAATAGGGCTTCCTGAACCCATTCCTGCGAGAATAGGGCTTCCTGAGCCAGAGGGAAACAGAGAAGGGAGGGAAGCCCACCGAGGCAGGCTTTGCTCCCTTCTCTGCTGCCTCGCTCCTTCCCTTCTCCACCTTCTCCGCTGCCTTGGCTCCCTTCCCTTTCCACCGCTTTGCTCCCTTCTGCAACACTTGGCTTCCTTCTATGCTGTCTTCAGTCTTCACTCTGTGCCTGTGTATGCAAATTAACTGCCATATTTGTTGGGCTAATTTGAATATTGCTCTGATTGGCTGGTGGGCGTAGCAGAGTGACGACAGTTTGCATGTTACTCTTTTATAGGTGAGATGTAGATGGAGAAAATATAAAGGGTGTGTGTTTGTGTGTGTATAGACTGTCCTAAGATTTATTTACCATTAAAAATCCATATAGACCATGTTGGTTTTATGGACAAATAGAGAATTTTGTAACATACCACCTCTGCTCAATGTCACACTTTTCTTTTTTACTGATTTTAGAGACAGAAATGAAGAGAGGTGAGAAAAAGAGGAAGAGGAAAAGAAGAGAGAGAGAAACAGAGAAACATTGATTTGTTGTTCCACTTATTTATGCATTCATTGGTTGGTTCTAGTATGTGCCCTGACTGGGGATCAAACCCAAAACCTTGGCTTATGAGGATGAAGCTCTAACCATTGAACAACCTGACCGGGGGTCAATGTCTGATGTTTTTATTTTTCTTCATATGAAAAGTCTATGTATTGTTCCTCTTTTATTACAGTCACCATCAAACACCTTGTCAAGTTGTTCCCTCTCTTTCTGAATCTCTGATATTCCATCTCATCATTAATGTACCTTTTATAGCTGAGATATTCTAGGAGAATAATTGTTATTTGGGAACACTCATCTAGCATTTACCACATTTATTAGTTGTTTCAGTCATTCAACAAATTGCTGAGCCCCTACTGTGTGTCAAAGTCCTAGAGCCATTGTTATATTAGAATTATGTGTGTGTGGGTGTGTTTGCTTTGAAGGAGAACCTTGTCTGATGGGGGCCTATCGCTTTGTCCACCTTTATCATGGCCCCTAAGTAGCTTTGGAAATATTTTCTACATGTGTTAACTGTTTAGAGCAGTTGCCAACTGGTGGTCTGCAGACCACTGGTGGTCTGCGAGGTTCTAAAGGTTGGTGACAGCTGATTTAAGGAAATCTTTGGAGCAGCAGTCGCCAACTAGGAGTCCGTGGACCACTGTTGGTGCATGAGGTCTGAAAGGTTGGTGATCACTGGCTCAGAGGGCTGTGACTTCCAGACTCAGTGAGAACAAGTGTGACCATTGATCAACATTATCTGTTAGCGTGAGTGGATAGAAGTATGTATTGCATCACGTCTAACTGAATTCTTGCGAAGAAGGGTTCAAAAGATCACAGCAGATGGAGAGAGAAAAACCATGAGTCATCAGTTTAGCAATGTGATCACACTACCTTGTGTCCAAGAATTCAGGAAAATTCATAGCATGTAAAGATACTAGGAGAGTCTCGAATGGATTTGGGACATGTTTACCATCACTCTATTTGTTGAATTTTATTTCCATTACAGTTGACATTCAATATTGCTTATATTAGTTTCAGATGTATAATGTAGTGGTTAGACAATGATATTCTTTATAAAGTTATTCCCCCCCCCCACGAAAATCTGAGTATCCACTGCTCACTATCACGTTCATTTCATTTCTAGGCTATATCTCCCAAGTAAAAACAAATAAACAAACAATAACAAGAAAACCACTTCAACAATTGCCTTACTGAGCAGCACATTGCAAACTAAGACATGTATCGGATTAAAGAAAAAGGGATCCGTTGTGTGTCTGAGAGACCTTAGGAGAGTCGCACCCCACTCCCTCCCTGGAATCAGTTGTTGGTTTTGCTACAAGAGGGATTGGAACTTGATGAGCTCTAAAGATGCACAGAGAAACTTCTCTGCTTCTTTAAAACAGCCTTCCAAATAGTTGGAAAGAAGACTTGACCTCATACACCTTAAGGTTGAACAGAGTTCCCTCTTTCCAAGAGAGGAGCTATAGAGTCCTCCTGGGCTCCTTTTGGGTGGGGTGGCTGGCCCTGTTCAGCAGATGGACCCAAATTGCACTCAGGTTGGTGAGTCATTTGCAACACACATTAGTCATTCAGGTGCATTTGCACTGGACTCCGCAGCTGGGAACGGCCCCAGACCCAGAGTTTGTTTATTTCCATGGACGATGAATGTCCCAGAGCTCGTTGTGAAATAAGAAATTTATAAATTGTCGTGTTCTGCTGACAGCCTTCTCCCTTCTCTTGATGATTAGCAGCCTCTCAGAGAGTCCCTTGCTCCATCCTAGAGGACTGAACAACCACCAAGTTGTCTTGCCCTGGATTGGGAGCTTAGTATTGATTTTCTCATTTTACCTTCCTACCAGCCCCGCGGGTTATAATTCTCCTTATCTTAGAGATGTAAAACTAGAGGCCAACAAAGTGTAAGAGGATTGGCAGAGTTCCACAGTGAGGAAATGTGCAGCTGAGATTCAAACCCAGAATTCTGTTTTCTCAAGCCATGTTTTTTATCCTCTATTTTACAGTTTTCATCCTGGAAAAGATCACACATTCATACATTATTTCCCTTTGGTTCTCACAGTTACCTTCTGAAACTGAGAGGCAATGTGAAGTTACTCCTGAAAGCTGGAAAGATTGCAGTGGGAGTTAATGTTCACATTTTCTGTTCACTCCATTCTTTTTTGTGGAGAAAGACCCCAGAACTCTTTCTTTATGTTTGTAATATAATATAGCAGGGCTTCAAAAATGATTGTGCAACTGAACTCAGTTCACTTTGTGTCCAGCAAGAAGGTCATTTTAGAGTTTTTGTTGATGTCCACTGTTGGGGTAAACTTGAATTGTGGCCATGGACAGAAGCAAGGATATGTCTGGGTGGTAATTCAAGGACAGAAGAAATGATAAAGGAAATACGAAGTAATGATAGCATTGCTGTAATATAATAGAAAAACACATGCCATAGCTCACATTTTCAATCTAACATTAGCAATTATTGACAAAATAGTAATAAAATATTGAGCTAATATGTGAGAATTAAGTTCAGTGGGAGACTTGCCGGATTCTAGAAGCCAGGGAATCCTTACTCAGCTCTCACAAATGACAACTTTACAAACAGTTAAATGCCGTTATCCCAAGATGGAAATATCTATTAATCTATCCGTCTATCTATTTATCATCTATCTAACACTGAAAGTATCTACTACAGTGTTTTCTAGCATTTTCCTGAATGAAAAAAAAAGAAAGAAGAGGACAATTTGAGGACAGAGAGTACTAGAACAAGGTTATATGTATTTGGAGACATGGAGCGTAACTTAGTGGCAGAAACTGCTACTGAAGAGGCCCCTGAAGGGAAACAGATGTCTCCATGGCTCTGGATCACGTGGACTCAAAAGAAGTGAGCTCTGAGGCAGAGCATCAGCAACATTTGAATTCTGAAGAAATGCCAATTTTATAACAAGTCCTAATTCTCAAGTAGGTATTTGTCCTTCATATTTTTCCCCCCAGAAAAATTATTTGAGTTACTCTTGGCTTTTTGCATTGCCATTTGAATTTTAGAGTTTGTTAATTTCTGAAAAAAAAATCCCTACTAGGGTTTTGATTGGGATTCGTTGATTCTATAGGTCAGTTTTGTAAGAATTATCTTTCTACCAGTATTGAGCTGAATGACTAAGGGGCACCCTCTGCATGTTAAAAGCACTCTCTGTGTAATGCAAATTATGGCCACTGTGGTCTGGGATTCTCAGCTATCTTCAACTCTAGGAGTCTTTGTTTATTTTTGTGTTATGTATTGTATTGTATTGTATTGTATTTATTTACTAGAGTCCCCGTGCATGAAATTCATGCACTTGGGGGCTGAGGGGCCCTCTCACAGTCTGGGAGCCCTACAATCAACCCAAAGAAGTAGGCCCTGCCTACCCAGCCAGGACTCCTCGATAGATCACACCAAAGAGGTAGGCCCTGCCCACCCACCACAGTGCTGCAGTGGGGTAGCCTGGACCTCCCTCTTTGGGGTGATGGATTGTTCCCCATAGAGGGAGGCCCTGCCCACCCACCTCAGCTCGCCTATCAGTAACCTGGGCCTCCTTCTTTGGGGCAATCATGGAACCCTCTGATTGATTGGTGGCCTGGGTCCCCCTGTGCACGGTGATCATGGGGCAATGGCCAGGCCCCAGACCAATTGTATTGCACCTGCGTTGACTGGCCTGGCACCAGTGGGTGTCATAGCGTGATCATCTGGAAGGTCGTCCTGATGGTTGTTCTGCTGTTTGGTCGTTTGGTTGACTTGCTATTATGCTTTCATTATTGTAGATTGTTGACACTGTTACAGATATTTCCCATTTTCTCCCTCTTACACACCTCTACCCAGCTCCCAGCCCTTTCTCTGACCATCACTGCACTGTTGTGTCCATGGACTGTGTTCTTTGTTTAATCTCTACACCTTATTTCATCTACTCCACCCATCTCCGTTAGTCTATTCCATGTATCCATGCCTGTGGTTCTATTTTTTTTGTCAGTTTATTTTGTTCATTAGATTCCACATGTAAATGAGGTCATAAGGCATTTGCCTTAATCTTGTCTGGTTTAGTTCACTTAGCCTAGTATTATCCAGGTTCATCCATGCTGGCACAACAGTTAAGAGATCCTTCTTTTTTTGTAGCTGCATTGTATTCCATTGTGTAAATATACCACAGCTTTTTTATCTACTCCTCGACCAATGGGCACTTGAACTGTTTCCAGCTATGGTAAATAATGCTAGGAGTCTTTCATGGTTCAAGCTGTGTTCCGTTTTCTTGCTGCATGGTCTAAAAACTCTCTTAAGGTGATAAGCTGTGACAGTTACGGTATAGAGTTCACCTAATTTGTTTTTTGTCTCTGAAGGACTATTTTACTTCCTTGCCTGATATAATCAAAACCATTGGTTCATATATTTTGTTTTTTTTAGTTTCAATAAGATAAGGTAAATATGATCTCTGCTATTCCATCTTGGTGGGAAAACAGTTAATTATGTTTTAATGGAATTTAATAAATAGTATAAAAGTATTTTATTATGTATGTTACTAATATATGTCAATTATATATGTTTAATCTCCAGGGTAGTCTATGACATATTTCATTCTGGCATTATTTTCTGTCCGCTTGAAGGATTTAAAACAAAAAATACATGCCTTCTAGAAGTAGCTGGCTAGAGATGAGTTATTTCAGCTATCTTTTTTGTCCATACATTTTTTTAGTTAGCTTTAAAATTTTAAATATATTTTTGCTGGTTATAAAATTCCAGATTAAAGATTTACTTTTTAATCATTCAGTAACTTAATCATGTTATATTGTTCTCTGATTTCCATTTGTCCCCAGGAGTAGTCAGTGTTATTATTCTTATCTTTGATACGCTGGGCCTGTGTTTTCACTCTCTTGTTCTTAAGGTGCTTTTGCCATGGGTTAAGAAATGTGATTATGCTATGCCTTGAAGTACTTTTCCTCTACTTTCTGCTCGGGTTTGGTTGTGCTTATTGAATGTGTGGATTTAGTTTTCATCTAATGTGAATAATATTCAGTCATAATTTCTTCAAATACCTTTTTGTTATTCCTCTTCTTTTACCTCTTCTTTGGGAACTCTAATTATGTATATATCTTCCAGTTGTCCCATAGATTGCTAATTACTTGATATGGCGGTATCTGTCATGTTTATGCATGTGAAGTTTCTCCATTTGTAATTAATGAGTATCATGTGGAGAGTTACTTTGAAATCAATCAAATGTCCTGTTTCTCATTATCCCTAACTGTATTATTTATTAATGCAAAATAACACAATAATTATTTTAATAGTGTTTGCCAAAGGGTAATTTTCTATTTACATCATTCCTTTTACATATATTGAGCATAATTCCATATGATGGGCAGAACAATGACCCCTACAGGAAGGACATTTACATATGTACTATACTATGCCTCATATTTCATAAATATATAATGTTGCATGGCAAAGAAGGAATAAGATTGCAGATGGGATTATGGCTGCTCATCAGCTGCTCTTAAAATAAGGAGTTTATCCTAAATTGTTTTGGGGGTCCAACATAAACTCAAAGGTGCTTTTAAGTGGGAAACAAGGAGGTAGGAGTAGTGTCAGAGTGATGTGATGTGCAAACGATGCGACTGGACATTGCTAACTTAAATGATGTTGGTTGAGGAAGTTCCAGCCTAGGAATGCAGGTCTATAGCAGCTGGGAAAGGCAAGGGTATGGGTTCTCCTAGATAACCTCCAAAAAAGAATGCGTTCCTGACAACATCTTGTTGTTGGCCCACTGAAACCCATTTTCAGACTTCTGACCTTCAGAATTATAATTTAAAAACAAGTTTGTATGTTTTTGTTGTTGTTTTTTAATCTGGTAAATTTGTGGTAATTTGTGATAGTAGCAATAGAAAATGAATACATTCTACCATTTAGGAAGAGGGTCCCTTTCCATTTATACCATTTATCTCATTCATTTATCCACTTGTCAATATTTATTTTGTTTTATGGCTTATGATTCAATATCATCATTTTCTGCTTTGTTGCTTGACTCATTCCAGATTTGGCCTTGAGAATTTCTTCAAATTGGCTCCTATATCCTTTCAACCTGTCTCCATTATTCTGATGGAACTCCTCCGCCCCCCCCCCCCTCCACACACACACAGTTCTTACTTGTACTTTCAACTTTCAACCCAATGTTACACTGACCTTCATGAAACAGACTTTAAATATTTAGTTGTGTTTGGGATTACTGGTGAAATAGATACTGCTAAAAAATGGTATAGTCATCAATAAAAGATATTAAGCATCATGTAAATTCTATCTTTAAAAGCCTGATTAAAAATGCTTACAACCATTCATCTGTGATGTTTGGAATGGACATAAAAAGCAATCAGACGAGGAAATGCCCTTACTCTTCACAATTGGAACCAACATCTTGCACCATAATTTTGTCTCATAATGCCTTCACGTCAATATTTACTGATGGCTTTATATATCCTGAAGGGAAATCAGAATATAAGTGCCCAACATTGATTTAAAAACTCACCATGGCCAAAGTGTGAGCTTTTAAACTAACAAATGAAAAATTATGTATTTAATCCAAAGTGTTTTTGTCTCATTGAAATATATCTTCAAAAGATTTAGTTTAATATGAATTTAAAGTTTATCATTGACTTGACAAGGAGCTGGGATATTAGGAGACATTTGAAAATTGAAAAACAGTTCGTCCCTATGATTGCAATGTATGTGCATGAGAATATGACATTTGATTAATGACTTCTCACAATGCAGAGGCTGTGCGGAGCAGGACTTACATGCAAATGGGAGAAAGCTATATACTGACACCTCAGGAGCAGGACAAAGGAAAATTGTAACTTTTGTAGGCTGCCTTCCTTAGTTTAATACACTTAAGGAGTATTAATTCCTACGCTATAAAGTTGTAATTCTTTGAATATATCTTTGACAAAATAAGTAGCCCTCCAGGTTTTTCGAAAATTCCAGCCCCCAAAATCTAACTCAGTTAAGTGAGGTCTTTAAATAAGCCATACTGATACTTTATTGGATTAAAGAAGATAAAAAAAGAAAAAGGAAGCCAGAGAAAGCAAGTTCTTGAATAAAAGGAGGACACTAAGCCTGCAGGGCAGGCTTACCATTCCACTGGGTGAGTAAGGGACAGCTCCAGAAGTCGGACCCAAACCCCCTGACTGAAACTTCAGTGTTTTTCACTCTGCCATAGCTGAAGAGAGAGTTGGGGCCATATAGGACTCACGAGGAGGGAACATTTGAGGTGCATCTTAAAGGAGAGGGTTTCCATGCCCGAGAAGGGCAGGCGGAAGAGAGAACTGAGGCACAGAGGCAGGAGCTTGGCCGTGGAAACTTCGGGCAGTTAATTCAGCCTGAGAAGAGTAATGTAAGAAGAGAAATGAGGGAAACTGGAATCATAGCTCAGATCTAGATTGTGAAAAGCCTGAGATGACATCTTCAGGGTGAGGGGACTGTTGCTTGCTTTTCCAGAATCTGTTGCACCCTCCACAATGGTTCATGTGGTTTGGCTAGAAATTCCTCTAACTCACACTTCTGGGGTTGGCCCCCATTCACTTAAACCAGAGGTGGGGGATGTCCAGCCCCAGGGCCATGTAAGGCTTAAGAAATCTTTTGGTCTGGCCCTGCCAAGGCATTAGGGGTGAGCTAATTAAATGTTTGGCCAAATAAAGTAGGCTAATTTTAAGTTGATAATTTTGTATGGCCCACAAATGATGTTATAAATATCCAAATGGCCCATTCCTACTAAAGTAAGGAATTACATTAATCTCACATACCTTCCCACAGCATTCAACTCAGGGATGGCATTAAATACACACCTAAGGCAATCAGCTCTGACATCTCTACAGATCTAGGGACTGCTTCCGAGACATTGCACAGCAATGGGAAGAAACCTCTGACTTCTATTTGTCTATCTATATCTGGATGGTGTGATGTGGAGATGGGATACCTGAGACTGCTTTAAATATTTTTCAGAATAAGAGAAGCCAGCTAGAGAAAAAGACTCCCATTTGGAGGAGAGCCAAGAGAGTAACCAAGAATCAGAGCTAAAGTCCCCATCCAGTTGTGCCTGAGGCCATAATTACCTTTGGATGTTTCAGGTCAATACAGCAATATTTTCTCATTACCGCTTCACTGGATATGAGTTTGTTATTGTTTCTTGTCATGAAAGGTATCTGTATAGACTTATAACTCAGGAAATAGGATATGTTTGAAGTTTTCCAATCATGGATCTAAGGCAATCAGTGTGGCTTGCTAGGGAGAACATGGTGATATCTTAGTGAGTGCTGGATTAGAGCAGAGAGAGAGCATTGGAGATGATATCACATTAGTATGTATGGGTGATAAATTCTAACTTCAGGAATGGTATATGAATATGGAAATGCAGAAAAACTGAGAAACATTATCAGAGTTTAATTGAAGAGTTTCCTCAGTGTTGACAGTGAGGTGAGAAGTAATAGTTAATATGTAATTTATGTTCTGTTTATCCCCTCTCCATAAGTGGTAGAGGAAGCCAACACGAATTTCCAAATGAGCTACGTATTGGAATTGTTCTTAACATGGTCCTGGCATGGAAGTAAGAATACCCAATACTCCATTATTTTAGATTATCCACTGTCCAGTTCTTAGGGCCCAGCTTGGAGTATCAACCATAGGAATGAAATGGCAGGGGAAAGATAAAGAGAGACAGAGAGGGAAGGAGAGAAGATGGATAGAGAGGGAATCCAGAGTTGGGTGGATTCAGAAAGATGTTGTTTCCAAGTGACCTGACTGGGTTGGGTGTAGGGGTTTGGGTGGGGCAAGAATGTAGAAAAGATAATAAGGACACGGTGAATATGAGATAAAAATGGGTGGTAATAAGAATAATGACAATGATTATAATATTAATAAGGCAAATAACATGAGCTTCTAATTATTGAGAAGTTACCATGTGTCAGCCACTGGGCAAACCATTTATATGCTCAACCTTATTTAACCTTTACATTCAACCTGTAAAGTAGATGATGTCAAAAAGCCTTGAAAAGGTAAGTAACTTAAGACCAAACAGCTAGGAAGAGTTGCAGCTTGTGTTGAACACAAATATGTCTAACCATACAGTTGTAGATAAAGGTTTTGTTTTTATATACCATTCACATCCCCCTCCCTCCCTAGTGGAATTCTTACCAAATGACACTCCTGCTTTAACCTGGAACATTTCACCCTTCCCCCACCTTACTCTAGCATTCTTCATCCATTCCTCTCTTTCCTCAGCTTGATTATTATTTCTTCTAGCATAATTTCCATGTCTCCCTGGAACCATATAGCACACCCTCCTATGGCATTCCCTTCCCCACCCCCATTAACTGCTGAACTCTGCTTTCTGTGTCAGACTGTGGCCTCCCTGAGGACAGAGCTTGCCTGTTTAGCTTACTGGTTGGCACACAAATGCTCTGAATATTCCCTATTGTGTTGAATGAATAAAAGAGGTCAGCAGGGAGTGAGTTGAGAACAGAATGTTGTATGTAATAAGGAATATGTGTGTATATTGGTGTGGGGAGCTTGTTTTTAGAAATAAGCTCTGAGGAACAGCAAGAATGTGCTGGGACTTTCCTTCCCGCATCCTGAGGACTGGCAGACAGGGAGATTTTTGCATTGGGTGGCAAGGTATGCTTATTTATCATTATGATTCCCACAATTTTGGTGGTGAAAGGGAGTGAATGAAAGCAAGACAAAAAGCGGTCAAGGAGAGAACAGGCCAGACAACCCAGTTCCTTTCCACAGGCATTCACATAATTAAAATAAAAACAATTACTCATATACATAGAGCAGGTCAGCACATTTTTTCACAGAATGAAGGAAATGCACAACTCCTAAGAGGCAGTGATATAAATATTTCAGCTGATAGTACATCCAGGACCAAGAAGGTAAAATAAACTAGATTTAAACAAACAATTTGACATAGAACTGCAAAAGGCATTGTGAAATTCTGCAAAATTGCAGATCCAATTTCCTTGGAATATACTTCTGCCTAGCAAAACCCTGACAATTATTCATGTTGGAGGACTAGGCAGAAATGCAGACAATGGGAAAACAAACACTCAGTCTTCAGGTTTCAGAATGCCACGGTGTCCAGAGAATGCTATGTTCACCCCTCTTTTCCCTGAAATCTGGAACTGGCCACCTCATCTCTATACTTCCCAATTATATTAATCTTGCCATTAATAGTAAAACGCAGCTTCATGGATGGGAGGCTAGAAGTACTCACCAATTGCAATGAACTTTGTCTTCCTGCTGGTAAGAAGAGGGTCTCTGCATTTTTGGACCTCTTACTGAGTTTGCCTTCTGATTTTCTTTGTTGAGAAGTTACTGTGTGGCAGGTTATGGGCCACTCCAAGTTTTTTTTTGTTTTGGTTTGTTTTGGTTCTTAATGAGATCCTGAGGTATGAAGTTGTATTCTTCCCTGGTACTAGCGAGGCATTCAGATTTTCATTCCGAAAGCTCAGATCTGACTCCCTCCACTGCTCACCACCCTTCTATGGCCTCCTGTTGTGATCAGGACAAAATTCAAATTTCTGAGCCTGGCAAGAGAAGTTCTTACGCTCCATCCTCCCTTAAGCCTTCCAACTCATTTTCTAGAATGATGTGGAGTTCTCAACTGGCTGGATTGTTGCTCACTTCCGGCATTGCTCTGACTGATTCCCCACCCATCACAACCCTAGCTTGCCAAGGAGGCAAAACCAGAGAAGAAGCTAGCATTGTCCTTAGTACATAGGAGGTGCTCAAAATTATATGTTGATAGATGCTAAACTACTGTTTATACTTATTGCAAATGCATAGTATCCTATGTTTTCCTGTATCGCTACATGAAAGCTATCAGAACATCAAGGGTCATGTGATAATTACAGTTCAAATTCTGGAGTTCCTTGGGCAGTAAACTAAACTCTGTGGATTTTGAAAAGACTCTTATCTCTCCTACAAATTGAAACAGAGGTGTGTGTTCCTGGTTTGCTTCTCAATAAAGTCTATCCAAAAGTTATTTAGTGAGAGTTTCTAAGGACATATGCTCAAGCCCATTCGGATCTAGCGAGTTGGAATCTTCATGGATGGACTAGAGTTAAGTATTTGTATTTGGAGGTGGCTGGTCAGCCCTGGCAGAAAGCCACTAACAGGAATATCTCTAAGGCATCTGCGTGATGGGCTCAGAAGTCCACTAAGTTGTAGAGCTGGAGGATGAAATAAACACTTAAAAAAATTATAGGACTGTGTTGGGGTATTTCTCAGAATTCCCAATTCGTTCAGTATATTCATTTGGGAGGATCACTGCTATAAAATGCCACACTGAGCCCCGTCCAACCAAACAGAGGCTGCAGAATGGTGACTGCTTTAGTCAACAACTTAGTTAAATGCCTCGAGTTTCTGCGTGCAGATTGGGGTACCTGTTAAAATTCTGTCCTTAACTGATTGTCATTTCATATTTGCTTCTCTGCCCCATAAATGTGGTGCTATTTCCCATAAGTTTCTGAGGTTGAAAAAAATATTTCCAGGAAATGGGAACATGCTATAAAAAGTAAAATGGTATTGTTAGGAAAATGGGTAAAAGGCAACTGAAAAATTATTGAGATTCTGGACCCTATGGTTATTTCCTTAGTGTTTTGTGAAAAATCAATTTACCATTCTGTGGGCGTCAATGTTCCATCTATGTACTGTATGGATTAGCATCTTCTACACATTGTTACCTAAGGGATGAAGTTTAAGATATTCACGAATTTAGTGAATTTTGTACATGATTTAATGAATAGTAATGCATGTGCTTCGCTATTTGTTTCTCTTCTGTCCTACCTGCAAGGAAAGCTCTCTATTACATTTTATAGCCTCATTGACCCACCTACCTGCTAATTCAGAAAAATCTAGTACTTTGGATACATTTGTAGCTATGCACTGCACAATGATGGGAAACTTTGGAAATCATATGGGCATAGTCATTTTGAGATATTAAATTATACAATTCAAACCAAAAGATATCTTTGTACCTAAAAGTATTTTATGGCTTTTTATTATCAACTAGGGGCCCGGTGCACAAAAATTTGTGCACTTGGGGTGGAGGGAGTCCCTCAGCCCGGCCTGTGCCCTCTCACAGTCTGGGACCCCTCAGTGGATGTCCTATGATGGCCCCAGTCTGCCAGGCGCCTTTTTTTTTTGTGTGTGTATGTGTGTGTGTGTCACCACCAGGGACCTGCCCCCAGCCGCATCTGAGGCTCGGAGCAGTCCTCCTGTGTGTGTCTACCTGCTGGGGGCCTGCCCCCAGGCACACCGTGGAGGCTTGGAGCAGGCACCCCATCTATGTTGATCTCTCAGACTTTTGCCCTCCCCTGCATGTTGTTCTCTTTTTTGAGCTGTGACCAGGGCTGGATGTGGCCTGCCTCCCAAGCTTGCCTACTGCCCATCTTCCTCCAGCCACCAGAAAGCAGGGAAAACCCCACCTTGTGGTCAGGCCAGCCTTTTCCTGCTCCCTGATCACCGGAAGGGACCTGGGAAGCCGCCAAGCAGGCCGCCAACTCTTTCCCACTCACCCGTCCCCTGCTGCCTTCCTTTCCCACTTCCCGGTGCCGCCAAGGGGTCTGGGGAGCTGCCAAGCAGGACCCCGGCCCCTGCAGCCTTGCTTTCCCGCTCCACGATGCCCCGCAAAGGGCCTGGGCAGCCACCAAGCAGGCCGAGA
>PVJC01012338.1:0-39867 GCA_004026665.1 Murina feae
GTGGTACTGAGGGAAATCTAAGAATATATCCTATCTAATAAAAGAGTAATACGCAAATTGACCATCATAAGATGGCTGCTCCCATGTGGTCAAAATTGGCCACCACAAGATGGCCAGCAAAGGAGGGCAGTTGGGAGGGACCCAGGCCTGCAGGGGAGGACAGTTGGGGGGGACCCAGGCCTGCAGGGGAGGACAGTTGTGGGGAACCCAGACCTGCAGGGAGGACAGTTGTGGGGGACCCAGGCCTGCAGAAGAGGGCAGTTTGGGGGACCATCCTGGCAGGGGGAGGGCAGTTAGGGGCAATCAGGCCGGCATAGGAGCAGTTAGGCATTGATTACACTAGCAGGGGAGTGGTTAGAGGCAATCGGCAGGTAAGAGGTTGGGAGCCAGTAGTCTTGGATTGTGAAAGGGATGTCCGACTGCCCGTTTAGGCCTGATTCCACTGGTGGGATTGGGCCTAAACGGGCAGTTGGACATTTCTCAAGGGGTCCCAGATTGGAAAGAGTACAGGTTGGGCTGAGGGACACCACCCTCAACCCCCACTCCCGCTCTGTGCATGAATTTTGTGCATCAGTCTTCCAGTCTGTATATAAATTGCTTTCAAATATTCCCTTTATTGATTATGTTTTCTTCACTTTATTTCATTTTTTTAAAGATCTCATCTGTATAATCCACTTTCAGAGTACATTGGAATCTCACTATAATGATTTTGGCATCAAAATTATAAGACTACATTGTTTTGGTACCAAATATTGTTAAATGGAGAAAGTTAATATTCAATTACATTTCTAAAATGAACCAACTGCATTAGAGTAAGATTTCAAAGTAGCTGCTAAAAGCCCTATATATCTCCACACAAGCTGGCACCAGCCACTGACAGAATCTACACAGCTCTCCCTGAACTGCTCAGTAGAGCTGGGTGTGGTGCCCATCAGCCACCTCCAGCTGGGGCAACCTGCCTACAGAGTTCTCATCTCCTCATGGCACAGGAGCGCCTGTGATGGTCTCCACACTGCCCTTCAAGATAACAAATTTCATACACTTTGTGCCAAAATAACAAGCTCATAGAGGTTAGGAAAATGTCTTTACTTCCTATGCTGGAACAGCTAATAAATGAATATTTTCATCCCTTAATAATTTGCATGTAGTTGTGTATGCAAATGGAAATACCATGCAAGGATTTCAGGTATTTACATGTTGAATCTCAAGCCCATTTTTCCTTAGATCTTTTTTTTTTTTAATGAAGTGTAGTTATTGAGCTAAAGTCAAAGCAGGCATAAATATCTTAATGAGAAAAGGGAACAAATAAAACCACATTGTATTTTATTTGATATATATTATGTCATTTTATTAAAAAATAATTGTAAAAACATACTCAGCTTTGGGGAGAGGGCATCAATAACAATGTTTGGCAAAATCAGATTTGGAAGAACAGTGAGCAGAAAGAGAACAAAATTATCTGTAGGGAAGGACTGAAAAACAATGAAAAAGAACTCTCCAGTGTGTGCTATAATGAGATGATACTGTAAAAATACTTAACAGAGGGAGGGCGAGGAGGGAGAAAGGGAGAGGGAGAGAGGGAGAGGAGGAGAGGGAGAGAGAGAAAGAAAGAGAGAGAAAGAGAAAGAGAAAGATACACGAACACATGCTCTTCCAAGCAGTCACATAAAGGTCATCATAAGAGATAAAGGCATGTTTCACTCTCGTATCTTTTCCAGGAAATAATTTAGCTGCCATGTTTTTGGATTAGTGATCTATACTGCAAGTATTCTTTTCAGATTTACATTATGTCTTAATACAAGCAGATATAAAAGATAGTCTCTGCACTGAAGAATTACATAGTCTTGGAAGAGAGGTAAGACCACCACCACCCAGGCTGATGAGAGAGTGGACGGAAGGGAGTAGTGTGCCACAAGGACACATAAGGCAACACCCTAGTGTAAGATGGGGTCGGGTATTAGAGGAGGCCGTGTGGAGAAGGCAGTTCCTGACCTGTGTCTTAGGATCAAACAGACGTGAATTGAGTACAGACGGTAATAAAGGTTGTTCAAAGTATTTTGAAAAAAGCATAGCGTTTGGAATTGGAGAGCTGGTGGTCAAAGATGAGTCTAGATAAGTAAGAAACAAATATTTAAAGATCTTGGTTATTATCAGAACTGGATTTAAAAACATTTTTTATGGAGTTTTAGAGAGAGAGGAAGGGAGAGGGAGAATGAGAAACATTAGTGTTAGAGCAAAACACATCCTTGGGTGAGGATAAAAACAAAAACAAGGAACAAGTGTACCGAGTGGGATGTAAACATGCTTTAAAACTGTAAGAACCTCCTTACTGGATATGCCTCGTGCTGGTAATTGTTCCTCAACATGGATAGGCACTCCAGGAATTGTAGGCAGAAAAAAAGTCCCTGCGTGGAGCTATCCCTGGCCCTCCCCGCTAAATGCCAGCAGCTGTTATTGTGAACATGTTTGCAAAACCTCTCTTGGTGGGAGTGGGAGGAGGGGGCAATAGGAGGGAAGTTACATCAGTCCCAGGTTGAGAACATGAGCAAAGGGCTTAAAATGGAGCAGAGGGAATTCAATAAACCTGATGCTACCCTAGTGGCTCTGTGATCTTAGGCATATTACTGCTCTCCCTGTGCCTCAGTTTCTTCTGCTGCGATGTGGATTTGACAAGTTACCTCGTAAAATCATTGCATGAGTCAAATGAGACAGGGACAGCGAAAAGTCTTTACAAAATGTCAAGTTCCATTCAAAATTATAACATTTTGTCTCATTTAACAATTACCTTATGCTGCGTTTTATATGGTTAGAGATTTAATGTGGTTTTTTTTTAAAGTATGTATTCCTGTCTAATTTGAATGCGAGTGTACTAATTTGGAGACTCTGATTTTTGAACTATCCAAGCCCAAAGCAATTCTAATCCTTGGCCCTGTGCTGCCACCTTAATGAGGTTCCATTCCCCTACTGGTAGCGAAGGTGACTGAGGAGAAGAAGCTGGTACTTAGTGGGAATTTAATAGCCTCTTTAGGATTTGTTTTGAAAAAAAAAACAAACAAACAAAAAACAGTATTTTTTTAACTAACGATGACAACAATGCATCCATTTTAATTTTCTTCTATGGATTCAGGAAATTACAAACCCTTCCAGTCCATGGAGGTGATTTTCCTCATTGTTTTTATAAATATATACAAAAAGCACACATGGTGTCTCACCAGAGAGGGAAACAAGTGTATACATAAGGTCAACCCCTCTCTTTCCTTTATTATTGAAGAAAAGTCTTGGCCTCAGAAGAAGCTTATAAAGCTGTCTAACTATTATGAATGACAAATAGCAACATGTCACATTCTGACTTGCTGTGAGCTTGTGCCACATACCTTCCGGGCAAGAAAAGGTGACTGCCACTTTATGGAAAGACTGGTGCTTCCATTACAGAGTGACAGATTTCATGGTCTAAGTGTGCTAATGCAAGAATTACTAAAAAAGGATTCTATCTTAGAATTTTACTCTTTAAATGTTTAATAAATAAAATTCATTATGCATATATGTATGTATATGAAGGATAGTACTTGAATTCTTTTTTCTATAATAAGTGCTCATTTCATAGCATTAATGATTTGATATCCTTAATAATTTATCATAAAGCAATATAAATTACATTAAACTATTATGGGCAAATTGTTCAACCTACCAAACTTTTTTTTTGCTATTTCTGAATTATACTGGTTCTATGCAAATATCTTAGATTCAAATACAAAATTATAATCAGGTTAACACAACCACAGATAATTTGTCGTGTGTTTTTCAGTGAAAAATACCTTCTTTGAAGAAAAATTAAATCATTTAATATGTCACTTATTCTTATCTTTCAAATTCTAAATCTACTAGTTATAAACTCTCAAATTGGTTTCCACTGCTATTTTAAATTATTTAAGAAACTCTTTAATCAGACTTTTCACATTCATAATTACTATCCAATTTTATCAGCTTATATTTATCCAAAAAAGGGAAATGTATAAATAAAAAATGGTATATAATTTCCCCTTTTGTTAAATCAGTGAAGCAACTGCAGATTCAAACACGCATGCACACAAACACACACAACAGAGTTTTAAAGAAAATTCTGCAGAGAACAGTTCAACTGAATATATCTGAGGAAAAATAAACTAGGAAAGAGAGACAATTCATGGATTCTAAGTGCACTAGCAAATTCCCTGCCGCTACTTTTCATTCGTGAAAGCTGTCATAAATCTGTGTCCACTGATCCACTTGCATTTGCCATAGGGGTTGGTAGATTATTTATGGATGGGATTTCTGTCAGACTGGGATTAAGATGTCCTAAAAATCCCCAAGTGGGCAATTCATCACAACACAATTTAGAGAGCCACAATAGACCTTGGTAACAAAGTAGAAGTGAGTGATAGGTGGACCCAAACCCCCAGCTTGATCCGAAGAAAGCGGACAACACACCCCACTGGTGTCAATCAAACCGCCTCCTGAGCAGCCTCATGAATATCAAATAGGGAACAAACAGATTGGTTTTTCTTTCCTTGTTCCCAACAGTTATAAGAAGAGATTCCAATGCTAATGCGTTCATGTCTGCGTATATGCCAGAAAGTTCTAGCTCTCATTCTTTCCTAGTCAAAGAAACGAACACAGGCTGTGTTTTTGAAATAATAATGGCTGTGAAATGCTTTACTGCTGCTAAATTGCTCCCTATACATCCTATGCCCCATTTTTGCACTTGGTGAATCAAGTAAATCTTCCTCTGCTTCTAAAAATTAACAAAATGAAGTATATATATTTTTGGTACTTTCAGACCAACATTTACAACAAAATCTGAAAACATCCTCAATGCGAGTGTGAATATTAAACCATCATGTTAATGTTGAATTTTTAAAAAATAAAATAAAAAAGGCTGCCAACTATAAAGCAAATGGCCTTATGTAGCTGAATTCTTTGAGGTCAGCAGTCAAGTTACTCAAAATTTCTCAACTCATATATAAAATCAGTGGTTTTCTTGATATTAATGTAAATAAAATTATGACCAACAAGAACTGGACCTAGAAAATTAAATACATTATACAAGTATTTTGTTGTGTAAATTAATCAAAAAATGAATTGGAGAGATATATTTTTGCCCATGTTAATATCTATACAATATGGATGGATATTACAATAGATGACAATCAATATTGAATAGATTTTTAAACATTATCTTGTGTTCTGCAAGCAAGGGCATCCTAGATTTAAAGAAAGTTAGTGAAATTAATATTTCTCTGCCACTACTTTGATCTCCAGTCAGGGTAACTGTCTCTAACATCCATTGCAGTAGCAATTGAATATTTCCTTGCATTGTCTTTTGCTGTTATGAAACTGTGAGATTCTCAAAGCAGAGACTTATATTTCTTTGTGACCATTTAATGCCTTACATAGTGCTAGGCACATATAATTGTTTTATATATAATTTGGAGGTGGGGCCTTTGAGAGGAAGTTAGGTCATGAAGGTGGAGCCTTCATGCATGGGGTTATTGCTTTTATAACAGGAACACCCAGAGAGCTGCCGTTCATTCTCCACCATGTGAGGAGAAGAAAGCATCTGCATGCAGCCTGGTAGAGAGGTCTCACCAGAACCTTTTCCCACTGGTGCCCTCATCTCTGACCCTCAGCCCGCAGAACCGTGAAAAAAAATATTTCTGTTGTTTATAACCACCAGGTCTATGGCACTTTGTTATCCTTGCTAAACCTAAGTGCAAAATCACAGTCAACCAGACTCACATTAATGTTGGCCTATTAGTTTATTGATATTTGCTGCAGCCTTTTCTTCTTCTTCCATCTCAGAGGAAAATTTTCCTTAATTAAGATTCATCTCTCTTCACCTTGTTCAGCTCCTCTCTTCCCTGGTGTTTTGTCTTTGTCTCCCTATCTGTAGGTCTTTTCTCCTTAGTATATCAATATTCTCAAGGCTCCCCTAACCTAAAATAGTTTTTGTGCTTTCTCATCTGATTATGGGAATAGCAATGGCTATCTCACAGGCATATGAGTTAATTTACCTAATGTTTGTCATATGCTAAGCCCAATGTCTATCATAGGCCAAGCACTAAACAAATGGATACTATACCTAGTATTAAACGCTCATAACATTAATGGCATAATATGAGGCTGTTGGAAAAATATTGCATACCTGTTCTTTCATAAAAGTATCCTATATAATAAAAGGCTAATATGCAAATTGTCCCCTCAACTGAGAGTTCGACAGGCAGTCCAACTGGGAGTTCCATTGGGGGGCAGGGCTGGCCAGCCAACTGTCCGTGGCCCCACCCCCCACCGGCCCCACCCCCGATGATCACACCATCCCCCTAATTGGGGCAGGGCCAGCCAGCCAACTGCCCAAGGCCCCTACCCCTGGCTGGCCAATTCAGGGAAGACCAGCTGGACCCCACCCGTGCATGAATTCGTGCACCAGGCCTTTAGTAATTGGAATACAGTCAAAGTAATGACAATGCTCTACAAATAGGCTTCCTCTTCTACTTAAACACTAAGTCACTTTACCACATTGGTTAAGAAAAGCCTAAATATCAGTGTATGAGAGAAGTCACTTTGTAACTTACATGCCTCTAGCAAACAATTAGTTCAAAATCTGGGAGGAAAACTGACATATCAATATCTTTGTATATTTTTCCATAAATGTTTATGAAGTATTTTATAAATTATAATATATAAATTTCAGCTAATTTTATAAACATTATTCTTACTATAAAAATGTTATCATTAATTTTCATTATTCTTCTCTAAAGAACTAGGAACCTTAATTTTCCTTTGGGCTCTTTGAGTTACGATATGATTTCACAATATTTTTCTCTATAAAATAGGGTCAAATTGGCAATCATCTAAAGGTGTGATACAACCAACCAATGAATTTCATATCTTCAAAGAGCTGATGATCTTCTCCGTGACACAATCAGTGATATGGAGGCTAGCAATTTATAGTCAGTCAAATGAAAGGAGTGATGAGATTTCATGAATGTTGAGGGTGAGTTTGCATATGAGAGAAAAACCTCCTAAAATCCAGGCCAGTTAACAGTAAAACATGGAACAGAACTGGTCTAAGACACCAAAGAAGACAGTATTTTACATTAAAGGAAACTAATGATTGATTGTTCATTTTCAAAGAAGTGGAGCAATTACCGGTTATGTAAATGCCTAAGGACAACTTGGGGCAAAGTTAGATATTGATGGGATAGGGGAAGTTTTTTTGGTAAAAAGACTATTATTTTAAGACAATGATTGTTGTCTAAAATAGATATTAACCAATTTACATCGAATAGAAACATTTCAATTTCTTTTCAGGGACATTTTAAAAGACCTCCTTGGCTGGCTCCCTGCATGCACTGAAAACAGCCTAGCTAAGGTATGAATGAGCCTCCCTCCGCAATGTGGTTTTGGTCAAACCCTTGTGACGTGAACTTTTTAGTTTGCTTTTATCTTTAACAGGCAAAGCTAAACATTAGTACAAATATCCTTTTGTGAAGTTGCTATGAAAAATAACTGCAACCTTAGTCAATTTCTCTTCAATTTTCTGAACAAAGGGAACAACCAGGGAGAAATGAAATGAGGAGATGAATTCTTTGAATCTCTGTGTGGATGGAAAGCAGATCAATTTGGTCAATTGGTATGGATGGAGATCCTTTATTGTTCCTCCTCAAAACAGTCATTCGAGCAATTTTGTGACTCTGTGCTAACAACTGATTTTTCTCTAATATTAGGTTTATTTTGATGAAGTTTCCTAAGTAAGACTCCTTATATACTATTCATTTTTTCTATCATGTGGCTTCCATAGGACTAACTGATATTAGACTCTTATACATATACTGGAAGAAGTCACCACTGAAGGAATAGAATAAATAGCCCAGTAAAATAATAATAAATTGAATTTTCAGGTCTCCAGAACCACCTCTACAATAGAACTTTCCTTGTGTTGGGGTGGGTTTTGAGAAAGTCTCCCTCAGGCCAGAGAACTATAGGAACAACAATTAAGCTTGATCTGTGACTTTGCAGTAAGGGGTTTTATAAGCTGTGAATTGGAGATAGAGTTTAGATTATCGGATGGGTCTAGGCAGAGGTTACTGGATCTAAGGCTGAGTCTATAGGTAACAGGGAGAAAACCAGCCTCTTTGGTCTGAAATATGGATTTCTACAGAATCATAACTGATAGACAGCTCAGCATAAGTATCTAGGAATTTCAAAATGTTCATTTCCTCTGAGCTAGTAATTTTTCTCTGTCCCTATGAAAAATTTTACTTGGGGTTGAGGGGGGAGTCTAATGTACTAAGATGTTTAACAATATTTTATTCATTCTTAAATTGTTTCACTTATTCCTATTAAGATTTGCAAAACATGAAACTTGTGAAGTAATATAGAAGTAATCAATATATGTCAGCTTAATGAATAGAGTAATACTTATGTATTAGAATTAGTGGAACAATAATAGCATGAGTAATGGAAAATATTTACTGAGATTGTCAATGTGCCAAGCACTGAGCTGACAGCTTTAAGATTATCCCATTTGATATAATCTTCAAAGAATTCCTATTAGCCTTCATTTTTATAAAACATTTTTATTGTTTTTATGTTTTTGTTTTCTAATTGCCCTGCATCTCTTCTTTGATAGTAGCAACTCAATATTTGAGATACAGCTACCTTTTTGTCTTTTTTAAAATCCATTTGCTTTGTGGTGGAGGTTTTCACTATTAAGGCATCTAACCAGGCCTAATAAACTCTCTGTCACCCTAACTATAGGGATGGGTTCAAACATAGACAAGGTTCCCCCAAAAGGATTATGACATTGAGTAAATAAAAATATACAATGCTCAGTTCACTTTAATTTCAAATATATAGTGAATAATTTCTTAGTGTAAGTACAGTCCACATAATGTTTAAGCCAAAATTTTTAAAGATGATTCACTATATATCTGTAATTCAGACATTTGAATTTTACCTGGAAATCTTACAAGAATAGATGGTAAGACTTAGTCTAAGACTTACTCTGACACATTAGACAAGAGGTATTTCATGTTTTTCCTAGCTAAATTTATAGAATGTAAAGTCTAAAGTTGCTGGATATCATCTTTTGTTCATCATGTGGAAAGTTGGCTTAACAATGAAGTCTTCTAGTATAACAAAGCCAAGATTCTGAGGACATTGTTTGAGCTCCTGGATCCAGTAGGACCACTGGACTTGGTCTGGATTCATACAATTCAATGTTATTATGCCAATACATTTTTTCCATTGATCTATGAGTTTGGTTTATGTTACATGGCACTGAAGTATTCTGACCTAAAATGTCATTATTATCCCCATAAATGAAGAAACAAGATATTATTTTGTTATATTTAAGGTCTTAGAACAAGTATATGTAGATTTGGGATTTAAAACAAAATCTGGGCACAATATCCTAGTTCTTAAATAATATTCTAGACTGTCTTTCTAAATGACTACATATATACATGCATATATATAAAAGGTCCAGTGCATGAAAATCATGCATGAGTACAGTCCCTAGGCCTTGCCAGCAATCAGAGCCAATTGGGCCTTCCATCTGCCAGCCAGGGTCTTCCTTCATTCCCTCTGGTGGTCATATATATCAAACAGTTCTTTAAAAATATAGTTACACATACAAACTAAAACAAAACAAAAAGATACCCTCTTGAAGAGCCAGTGCCTTTTTTTAAAAAATATATATTTTTATTGATTTCAGAGAGGAAGGGAGAGGGAGAGAGAAATGGGCATAAGCTGGCAGTTGAACATCCTTAGTGCTGCTGCAGAGGTGGAAAAGGCTCCTACCACCACTGCTGTGCTCACCAGCGGTGAGTCCAGCTCAGGACTTCTGGCTGAGCAGCATTCTCCCTGTGGGAGGGCATTAACCACCATGGGGCAGCTCCTGCATTGAGCATCTGACTCCTGGTTGTTGTCAGTGCGAGTAATAGTGACCAGTTATTCTGCTTTTCAGTCAATTTGCATATTAGCCTTTTTATTATCTAGACTACTAAAAGAGAAACATGCAAATTAACCATCACACTGTCACTCTGCCACACCCACAAGCCACACCCATCAGCCAATCAGAAGTGAGTATGTAAATTAACCCAACTAGATGGTGGCGGCCACAGAGCTGGAGCCAGCAGGAATCTTGGGTTGCCCCCAGGGATGGTGGAAGCCAAGCTTCCTGCCTGTCCTGGCCAGTCCTGGGCTCTGCTCAAGGCTACAAAGTTTCAATTGGGTCATTGGAGGTGTGTAGCCAGACTGAAAACGGCCATCAGCCCCTCGCCCAGGCTGGCCAAAAAACCCAGCAGGGCCCCCCACCCTGAAGGGGCTGTGGCCAGCCTGAAAACAGCCTTCAGTCCCTTACACAGGCTTGCCAGTATTCAGGGCCAATTGAGGCCTTCCTGAAAACAGCCTTTAGCCCCTCACCCAGGCTGGCCACACTCCCATAGGGTGAGGGTCCCCACTGGGGGCTTGAACAGCCTGTAAACAGCCATCAGCCCCTCACCCAGGCTGGCCAGGCACCCCAGCAGGATGCCCACCCTGATCTGGGACACACTTCAGTGCAAACCAACCAGCCCCCACCATGCACCAGGCCTCTATCCTATATAATAAAGGGGTAATATGCAAATTGATCCTAACAGCAAAACCACTGGGAATGACTGGTCACTATGACACACACTGACCACCAGGGGGAAGACGCTGAATGCAGGAGCTGCCCCTGGTGATCAGTGTGCTTCCACAGGAGGAGCTCTGCTCAGCCAGAAGCCAGGCTGATGGCTGCCAACACAGCGGTGGTGGTGGGAGCCTCCCACCTCCTTCACAGCACTAGGATGTCCAACTGCAGGTTAGGCCTGCTCCCCGCTGGCAAGTGGATATCCCCTGACAGCTCCCGGCCTGCCAAAGGGATGTCTGATTGCCAGCTTAGGCCTGATCCTCCAGTGAGTGGGTCTAAACTAGCAGGTGGACATCCCCTGAGAGATCCCAGACTGCAAGAGAGCACAGGCCTGGAGAGCACAAATTTTTGTGCACTGGGCCTCTAGTATAGAATAATCTCTCATTCAAAACTACCTCATGTATTTGAACTCTAAGCTCATTAAAAACCAAAATCCAAAACAAAACCTGTTTATAATTAAAATTATACAAGAATACACAGCTGAAATACAAATTTGGTCATTGCAATCCCCCGCTTACCAGTAAAGTATAATTCTCCTATTGTGACCTGCAAGAATTGCAATTATCTGTCCATTGTCTATTTTTATTTCCTCATGTTTATCATTCTCTATTTACACCTGCTGACTTATCATACTAAACTACTGAACATGACTCGCTTTTTCTTTAAACCTTCAAATAGTTTATTCTATTCATGTATCACATGATCTCACTCATATGTGGAATCTAATGAACAAAATTAATTGATGAAAAAAATAGATCCAGAGACATAGATCTGTAACACTTTCAATAATAAAGATACATTTATAAAAATAAAAAAGTGAATACTCCTCTATTTCTCATCTGTTTTAGAGATTACACGGAAATGCAAAGCATATGAACTTGTCAAAACCAAATAAATGATGAATATTGTCATAAAAGTACCTATTTCTATCATTATACTTCTTGAAACCTTAAAGAAAATAGTGATAAAGAAACCAGAAGTGAGAGCCAATCAAAATATAAATCGGCAAACTATTTTCCTGTCTTTAACATAAGTGTGTCTTTGCAAGCACTGCTGGATTGCATTTGTTTCAGCATATTTTAAAAGTAATAGGTAGCTTCTTTTTCTTCCTTCCATTCTCCTGACATTCACACCTCTTTTTCTTTCCAAATATTCCTTATATTGTTTAAATTTCTTACCACTCAAAGCATATTTTTCTAGGCAGAGTAATAACAATAGAATATGAAGCAGTTTATCAAAATCAATTTGGTCTGCTACATATTCATGATGTGCTTTATTGTAAATATTCTGAACTTGGCTTTTCCAAAAATTAAACTGCTGATTTATTCTTCCTTCTATGGAACATTCTGGAACTTCAAACATTACAAAAATAAGACAGTTTACTCCAAATAATAGTTTCATTTTGTTAAGAATTTCAGCTACCCAAATACCAGACTTCTAGCAAAATCAAGTAACCAGAACACAATGAATCCAAAAATAAAGGACAAAAGGAGATGATGCTCCAAATAGCAAAAATAATCTCTATAAATAAGCAATCAAAAAACTAGTCAATGTGCCTGAACAAAAAATAGCCATAAGCTCAAAATGTCTTGGCTATTAGCCTAAATAAATATTATTAAGAATCTGGATAGCTGAAATACTTGAAGAAGGGAGGAAGGAAGGAAGGAGGGAGAAACCTGTATATTATACAAAGACTATGGGCCCGGTGCACAAAATTTGTGCACTGGGGCGAGGGGGAGGTAGCAGGGGTCTCTCAGCCTGGCCTGTGCCCTCTTGCAGTCTGGGACCCCTTGGGGGGATGTCCACCTTCTGGCTTAAGTCGGATCCTGTCCATGATTGCAGGCCGAGGGGGAGAAGCCGCCTGTCCCTGATCGCAGGTGTGGGGGAGAAACCTCCTGTGATCACTGATAGGCAGCTTCTCTGCAGGCGGCCTGCGATCATGGACAGGCGGTTTCTCCCCTCGCCTGTGATCAGGGACAGGCGGCTTCTTCAACTCCCGGCAGAAGCTAGCCTCAGGCACTGGAGCCAGTCTTCTCTGTCTCCCCGGCCTTCTGAGTCTCCAACAGGCCTGGAGAGAATGCTTGTGTGGTAGCTGTGGCTGCAATGCAAGTATCCCAACTCTGGCCTCCGCCATCTTTGTTGGGTTAATTTGCATATTTGTTCCTGATTGGTTGGTGGGCGTGGCTTGTGGGAGTGGCCTGTGGGTGTAACAGAGTGAGGATCAATTTGCATATTACTCTTTTATTAGATTAGATAGCATTTTAAGTTACATTATATTATATCCTTTTTATTCCAAATCAGTGGATAATAATCTTATAATTGGCTACTTTATAAAATGCTATTTCCTTTCTCTTCATAATGTTAACAACACTAGCTCAGTCTTTTATTCATATTCCCCATCTGACTGGCCTCGCTTGTGGGTGATTTATAATTTGTTCCTGTCAATCACCTTTTTCACCTGATCCCTTTAAACAATATACTTTAAGTTAATTCAAGTCACAAACACACAGGGTGACAGTATCCTGAAGCTGTAAGATCTAAAATAGAGAGATGATCAGAACAAGCAGAAATCAAGATGTGTTCTTCGTGTCCATGTCTGTTGCATCCTAGTCTCTTATTTTGTTTTGCTTGTTTAAGTATCAAGAAAAAGACTACGGCTTGGACACAGGCGATTTCACAGTAAGGCTCAGATACATTGGACACACTTTGAAAGTCGACTAAAAGATTATTTCTAAATATTAAACAGAGGCAGGGAATTTTGTTTCAGACATACATAGAACTTCAGTAGTTTTGCTGCAGCTATTATATTATTGCCATGGGCAAAAGCTACCAATAGTAATGGTGAATTTTCACACACACGCAAGTAAAATTTTATCATGATATGTCCATTTCATTAATTTCAAATAGAAGAAATGCACAAATAAACTGGAAACTATTAAAATTTGGAATAGTTTCAGAGGCAAAAATGTCACTGATATTTTACTTGTAAAACTTTTCTAATTCTTTCTTATCATTGCTGTAGTCATCATTATCGACACCAATATAGATAACATTGGCTTAAGATTCTTTTTTTAATGGGGGGACACTATGCTAGGCTTTCACCAAAACTAGATTATTTAATTCTCAAATAAACTCTCATTTAGGTACTAATTCTATTCCTATTTTAAGAGACAAAGAAACTAATGCTTCAAAAGGTTCCCTGACTTACCTGAAGTTCAGACAACTAGTAAATACTGATTATAGGAAAAGACAGTTTTCTTCTAGACCTATAATTATTAGACCTATACTACTCTGTTTCTTTAGTAAGCAGCAAAGTAACTTTCAGTCTTTATTCTAATTGTTTTCTACCTTACCATATTTTCTGTTAAAAGTAATAATCCCCTGCACTAGCTGGTTTGGCTCAGTGGGTAGAGCATCAGCCTACAGACCAAAGGGTCAAGAGTTCGATTCAGGTCAAGGGCATGTATCTCAGTTGCAGGTTCCTCCCCGGCCAGGGCCCTGGTCAGGGGTTCCTGCAGGAGGCAACCAATCGATGTGTTTTCATCACATCAATGTTTCTCTTTGTCTTCCCCTCTCTCGTCTACTCTCTCTAAAAATCAATGAAAAAATAGCCTCAGATGGGATTTAAAATATAATAATAATCCCCTACTATAAAATAGGAGCGTAGAACTACAGTTACTGATTTTTTGCTATGACTTTATTAATCACCAGGAAAGAGAAAGAGGCCTCAGAAGAGTGGTCTAAGGTCTAATTTTGAGGCACATTTTCATTTTCTCTACAGCAGCTGAGAAATGGCCACGACACATGTCCAACTCAGTCTCATATGTGCACTGCCTTTGGAAGAATGTGACATATTCTTCTCAAAACATTTCAATCAGCCCAAGTGATTTATGTTTTCCATGAACCAAGAAAATCTTGAACAATTACATATTTTGAGTTACTCCCCCCTCCCCAACATTTCTATTTCTATATCATCAAAATAAAGAAATTAGCTCTAGTTATGGGAAAGGAGCAAGGGCAAGCAAGTTTTGCCTAACTGGTTTTCATGGGCTTCTCCAGTTCAAGGACACTTCTTTTCCCCTCTGTGATGTTAATTACAAATTGCAAACGTTTATCAAAAAGGTGTTTTTAAAATGTATTCACTTGCAAAATGACAATGATAATACCCTACAAAACTTACAATTGTCTGAGGTTGTTACCTAATAAATATTTATCTGAAAAATAAGAGAAGTGTTTTGGAATAACAAAGACTTACAAGAGAGAGACCTAATGTGTATGACTTAGTAAAAAGAAACTTCACAGTTTTCTCATTGACAATCATTATAATATAGTAAACTTCAAAATATCATTTTGATATCTTTTTTTAACTTGAAAAATGCCATAGCTGCGTCTCTATATAATTTTTTTCCACATTAAATAAAAGCAGTGTTCTAAAAACTTCTACTTGTCTCTGGACCATACTTTGAGAAACACTGTTTGCATGTTTTAATACAGACAACCTCTAAAACATTGCTGTATTACATTCATAAATCAAATAAATAGTATGTTTCATGAATAAATATGACACATAATCACTCCGAACACTTTTTTTTTTTTTACAGTGATTCCCAAGATTTCTATGACATGGCCTTGGATGTCTAGTTCAGAGTGAAACAATTAAATGCTGTTAAATTAGTTCACGGTTACAAAAAGTGTTAGTTTACTACAACTTCTGATTGCACATCCAAATGGCTTCAAGACAAGTTATTGGATATTTTCTATAATGGTGCCTTTAAAGTAAGTGGCCATGATTTTGATATAAAGAAAAGTTCTTGTAGTCCATAATGTTATGTAGCTTTGGGTGGTAAAGGGTCCACTAGCTGTAATAAAAATGAAAAATAAGAGGTTCCTTTGAATCTACAATTTGGAAGGTTTTTACCCAAACTTGAGTAACCCCAGCCGCTCCTCAAAAGCAGGAACCATTTGTTTAGTTGTTAGCACAATACCATTTGAAAATGAGCAAAATGCAGACTCTGTTGGGCATGGAGGGGAAGAGACTCATTGTGGAAGGGCTGGAGTTATTAGTGCACCTCGGGGATTCAGATAACACTCAGCCCCTGAGAGAATAATGACCAGGAGCTAATCTGATCCACAGTCAGTTGAGATCTGCGTGGCCAGAGTGAGCTATCGAAAGCTACAGGTATATTACATACCTCCCTGTAACTGCAGGCCTGTGTACCTGGGACTACAGTTATCTGGTTTTCTGTACTGAGGAACAGAGACTTTTACTGCATGGGTCAAGTGAACTTTTCCATTGTGTCCAATTATAACAGAAGACATGATCTATCACAAATGCTTTCTCCTCTCAAGACGCAAAACTGCTTACTGCTTTCTAATTTATAATAGAACACTTTATCTTTTTCTTCAATACAGGCTATTTATTATCGCTAAGCTCTTGAGAGCAGGTATCGTGTTTTATTTATTTTTTTATCCCAAGTATCTAATACAATATCCGCCACATACTGGATACTAAATAATTTCAATGATTGTTTATTGAATAAGAAATATCCATTTAAAAGTTAAAAGGTTTTTCAGGAGTTTTGGTGTTGTTAGTTTTTTTTGGGGGGGGGAGGGGGGTTGTTTGTTGGTTGGTTGGTTGTTTTCATCCCAATTATCCCCTCAATGCCCTCTTCCACCTGTCTCTAGTTCATAGTAAGTATTTAATGCATTACTGGGCCTTTGTTTTTGAACTTCTACCACTATTAGACTAGTCTAAACACTATCATTTCTATCTTAAACCACTGTAATAGCTCCTAAAGGACTTACCTGACTCATGCATGCCCCTTCTCCAAACACGTAAATCAGGTATGTCACTCTCCTGCCCAAAACCATCTTACGGCCTCCCTTCCCTCCATTTGTGAAAGCTGGCATGACATACCACACCTTCAGCGCCCCACGATCTCTCAAGCTGACATTCCTACCACAGCCGCTCTGGCTGCCTTGTGGCTCCTTGATCATGCCAAGCACGCTCACCTTGGATCCTCACTGCGTCGGAAAATCCACTGCCTGGAGAAGTAACCGCTTCATTTATTTACTTTACTTCAATCATCTACTAAAATATTCACTCATCTGCAATCTCTCCTAGCCCCACCTATCATTCTGTTTTTTCTCTGCTATTTGCCCAGGATTTAATGCAGACTTGATACACAGTGGACCCTCAAACATATTTGCTGAATGAATGAATATATTATCTATAATATTTTTTTAAATCCTAGGTAGCATGAAGCAAAAATATAAAATCATGGAGAGACATTATCATCACCTTAAACAAAAAATAACAACTAGTGTTTATTGAGTGCTTATTCACTATACACTAGGCATAACTGATTTGATCCTCACACAAAACTTAAAATTAATAGGTATAATCATTGTCCCCATTTGGGAGTTGAAAAGCTAAGGTTTAGCAACTTCTGTAACTAATCTGAGGTAATACAGTAAATGATAAGAGCCTGGTCATGAACCCAGGATTTCCAGTTCCAAGTCTGTCCAAATCAACACACTCATTTCCAAAAAGAACTTCACACAAAAATAGCCTGGTCTCCCCACAACATTCATTTTCTTGTAGGGTTCATAAAATCATTTTGATCTACTGTTACTAAGCGTCTGGTGATTTGTTGCGATTCAAAGAGCATTTTTTCTTGTCATGTTAAAAGGCTAAGAAATAAGACAGGACCTATTTCTCAGTCAGCCCACACTTGATAGTTCACAGAGGTCTGAGATGTAGCTCCATCGTAACAGAAGCTGCATGAACTGCTTCTGTTCATCAATCATGTCATGGCTGTTTACTTGTCCCCAGGCCACATTTCTCTCCCCATGGCATCTGAGTCTTCCCCTCAGCAGAGCAAAACGTGCAATGACAGATGAAATTTATGCTCTTATTTGGATGTGAAATTCAAACCTCAGTTGGAACGCCCCACTGCTGGAAAACAAACGTACATCACTATTGAGACACAAAATTTATGCTTGCTAAGACTGTCCAATGTAAAAATATATCAACTATTTAATAATCATGGCAAAAGATGATACTAATTATATAAAAAATTGTTCTCTTCCTTTCCTATCTTTTTCTGGTTTCTCAATTTATACAAAAATTTTTGTCTAAGTGGTCTTGTTACCTGGGGTTAAATGTGGAAAATAAGCTAAATTGGAAGAAATACTGCAATAATTTTGAACAAAAGTGTATGTAATGTACAACGCAAGCTACTGTCTCTTTAATTGAGCACCAATGCATATTAATAAAGACTTTCCATGCACATGTAGACTTGGGGGTGGTCTAAGGTCTATAAAGAAACTAAATGCTTATAGACTAGTTTATTCATTATTCAAAATAAAAACAATTTCAAAATCTATATATTAGAAATCTATATATTAGAAATCTATATATTAGAAAACCCAACATAATTCAACTTAAATTTTGTTTTAATACCAAATATGAAATTATTTTTTAAAATTATGTCCTAGGAAGTTTTTTAGTCAGCATACTAGGTAGTCAGTCTTTGTTAGACATCTAATCTAATAAAAGAGTAATATGCAAATTAACCATCACTCCAAGACACCTAAGCCACGACCACCAGCCAATCAGAGCAGCTATATGCAAATTAACTCAGCCAAGATGGCAGCCGGCAGCCACAGAGCTAGAGCAAACAGGAGGCTTCAATTGCACCAGCGATGGAGTTGAAACTGCCCGCCTAAGCTGGCTGGGCCTCTGCTCAAGACAACAATGTTTCAATTATAGAAGCCACAGAGCTGAAGCAAACAGGAGGCTTTGTTGCCTGCCTAGGCCTCTGTTCAAGGCAACAAAGTTTCAATAGAAGTTATAGAAGATAAATAAACCCCAGAAACCTGATTCCAGTCAGCCTTGCTGGGATGTTGGGTCAATGGGAGCTGTGGGCAGCCTGAAAACGGCCCTCAACCCCTCACCTAGGCTGGCCACACCCCCATGGTGTGAGGGTCCCCAGTTGGGGGCTTGGCCAGCTTGCAAAGAGCCATCAGCCCCTCACCCAGGCTGGCCAGGCATGCCAGCAGGTGGACATCCCCCGAGAGGTCCCAGACTGCGAGAGGGCACAGGCCAGGCTGAGGGACCCTCCTACCCCTGAGTGCACAAATTTTTGTGACCAGGCCCCTAGTCTTTTATAAGGCACAAATGAGTTACAATCCCATTTATGGCCAAGAAACTTTCTTACACCAAAGACTCATTGGTTCTCATTGATTCACAGTTGCCACAGCTCAAGCTGCTATGTATACCAGCACCACCAGAGCCGCCTCTGTTCTGCGCAGCCACATTTACTGAAGGCTGACTCATGCTCAGGTAGGTACTTCACACATATTCTCTCATTTGTCCTTACAACAACCCCTCAAGAAAGAGAATGAAGTGCGTTTTAGAAGAGGTAAGCAGCTATTGCCAAGACCTCCTTCCCCATGACCCATTCTTTTTGGAAAAACTAAAGACAAAAAACAGAAGAACTAATTTAACTGCTCAGGCAAGTGTGAGGGCTCTGAGACATTTTGTCATTTTGCTAGCATATTGGCTTTTCAGAGGGATTGATTAAAAAGCAATTGAACTACAGGACCAATGGAATAGGCTTCCTGAGTACAGAAGACGAAGGACCTCATTCAATCATCCATTAGGAATCAGAACGGATCCAGACACCAAAAAAGCAATTAAAATCCTAAAGGAAGAAGAAAAATGGAATGCAGAGGCTTAATCCTAAAAAGTTAGACCTAGAAAGTGTTTTAGCTGGCTGTTATTTCTTACACACCTCAATTAAATTCCAAATTGTATGTTTTTTGTGTACTTTATTATACACTGGATATTGTCCACATTTCCTCTAAAGAACCAGTTGAACCAGAACTATTACCCAGTTTAAGTTGTAATATATATTTTAAAAAACCTGTTCTAGGAGGCCCGTCCCTTATCTTACATAAAACAAATAAAATATGACAGTTCTTATTTGCAGCAGAAGAGTGAATAATTTTATACTGTCATTACTTTTTAATGCTTGGAATTCAGGTTAATAATTAAAAATATTTCCTTTAACATCTTGGATATGGATTAATAAAATTGAAAGATGTTGCTATAGCAGTCAATATAGGCTTTAGGATATAAAGGGTTGGAAAATAGAATAAAACCGTATCCACGCCGCAATTTGTGAGAGAAAATGTATTCATTCACAATAAGCCCAAGGACCTTCGGACTGAACGAACATGCCACGGACTGGAAGAAGCGGAAAATTAGCTGAAACTAATGTCACAGTCTTCACTAACGCATGAAGAAGAGGAAAATGGCTCTAACAGCCAAGATACAAATGCATCTGATCTCCAAATGGGGGAAAAATAAACTGCACAAGTGACACAGTTGAGAGTCTGCTATTGATTCTAGGAAAGGCTCTACGTCAGGATTTGAGTCCTGAGAACATAAAATACATTCAAGTATCAGATTGGTGATTGGTATAGCAAGCTATTAAGATCTCTTCCAAGTCTGAAATTACACATCTATCAATAATGGTGACTGGTTCAGGTTTTTTCAATAAACATGCTTCTAGAATAAAGAGAAATTTATTAGATTAGCATAGCTTGATAAAAAATATCATAAAATAGAGGCACAGACTACCTGTTAAGAGAGATTCCTCTAAATTTGATTAAACCTGTTTCTTATCCTTATTCAAGGTCCATAAGCCTTTTTCTGAAAACTCGAGGCCAGATAGAGTTTGAAATTTAGATTTTTTTTTAATTTTAGAAACTATGATATACTTCTGTATATTATATCAACATTTCCAGGACCCAGTATTAAAATACACTGAAATATAGGAATATTAATACTAAGAAAGATAAATAAAGGCCACAGAGAGCCTCACTTCAATTTAAGTCACATTTTGTTTGTAACTATGGACTAGTGCACCTACTGTTGTGTGACTCTAGGTAAAATATTTCATTGCTATAGGCAAGTCGTTAAATTACTATAATTTAATAATGTGCATATTAAAAACAAGATCATAACAACTTCCTCATAGGACACTGAGAATAATTTAATAAAATAGTGTATGTAAAATACTTGATGTAATGTAAGCATCAAGAAGTCAAATGTTTCATAATAACCTTTGCCGTAAGCCTGTGATTTCAACACCAATCACACACTGAAATCACAAGATCTTTAAAATATGTATATCAGTGTCTGTGTCTCACACCTTATCAATGGCATTGGCATCTCTACCTCTGCTGGCAGAACCACGATCAGGACAGTTTCAAAGTTCTGCAGGGGATTCTAATATTCACTGAGCTTTAAAACTACTCCAAATATATGATCACAGAGACGTCCGGCTTTTTAAAATAGCACTTAATCACTGTACCTGACTGAACCAACTCACCATCAAGTAAAGGAATTCCCAATTATTGTTTACATATATTTTTATTGATTTCAGAGGGGAAGAGAGATGGAAAGAGAGATGGAAACATCGATGATGAAAATCGTTGATCGGCTGCCTCCTGCACGCCCCCTACTGAGGATCAAGTCCACAACCCTGGCATGTGCCATTGACTAGAATCGAACCCAGGATCCTTCAGTCTGCAGCCCGACTATCTATTGAGCCAAACCAGGTAGGACAAAATGTCCAATTATTGAACAAGATATGACCACTAGTTTACCAAAATGAATTGTCTTTTCATTACAATTCTCTCATATTAGCTCAGTAGAAACAGGATTAGATTAGTTTAGCAGGTAGTTACTCATAGTCCAATTACTTTTGGGAAAACTGAGACATCACAGGTCTAGTCCCCAAAACATAGGAGACCAAGCCTCACGTTCAAAGTGCACCAGACGAGGCTCTGGCAGAGCACAACCCTTTACACCGTTCCTTCCATGATGAAAATGAATATGCAAACAGGCAATGCCCAGACTACATGTGACAACAAATTCTCACCTGCAACCTCCGAAGGCAGCCAAATCATAACCGCAGCAATTTTCCCAGAACTGGCAGAACTCAGTCAAAGATTTCCAGCTGCTCTATTTTTTTTTTAATTTTTTTATTTTTTGCATAGAGAAAGCAAACTGTGCTCCGCAAACTAATCACATAAGATTCCTGGATTCCGGCCAGCCCCCCTCTACTTCCCATGCCGACAGCCTCCAATCACAGCCCAGCGGAAGCCTCCCCATTCCCCTGCCAAATGCAACTGAGAGTGGCTGCTACAGAAAGCTCTGAATGAATGGCCTCTGTTTTTCCTAATCGTGAGGTCCTCATTTACTTCCACACAGTGTTAGATGAGGCATATGACTTTTCGGAGCCCAGCTCCATTTCTTGTTACACTTGCCCACATATTCACTTACTTTAACAGTTAATTTTTAAACTTTTGTGTTGAATAATACATACACAGAAACGCACGTTTATTGTAACTTCACAAACTAAACACATCTCAGTATCAGAAGGCAGGTGAAAAAATTCCAGGTAACTAGCAATCCTCACACACCATCTCCGTGCCCCCTTCCAGAAAGGAGAGTCTTCCACAAAGCTAACCACTAAATACCACAGTTTGGTCTGTTTTGCATCTTGATAAGGAATCAGAGAAGTATCTACATGTAGTGTCTACCTTCCTTCACTCAACACTATGTTTCAGTTTTATCTTTACTGTCCTGTTTTCACGGCCATGGGGTGTTCCAATATAATGCTGTATGCACCACACTGTATGTTGCCATTTTACTGTTGATGGGCCTGAGGGTTGTTTCTGGTTTGTGGCTAGGAATATTAGTGCTGCAGTGGACATCCTAGGGCATGTCTTTTGGGCAATGTACATATTTCCGAGAGAAATTTATATGTTTCACTGTGACAGATATGAAAATCACCCTTTAAATTAGAAAAGAAAACAGGGGATACAAGTGTTGGTGCCCAACTCAAACTAAAATAAAAATTTAGTGTCCCAGTAAGCACAACCTCATCTTTTATCTTCTATCATGCTACAGTCATTTTAAAGATTTTATTAAATATTTTTCTAAAGGAAAACTGCAGAAATTATGCCAATTTTTCTTCTAAAAATATACAAACTTATATGAAATGTAATTTACATCTATTGAAAAAAAATATATAGGATGTCCCAGGAAAATGTATACACATGCTTTGAATAAATATAAATGCAGTGTTTATTAAACTACATTTCACTTTCAAAATTGAGCTATCAGCTGTTAAAATGTGTAAACATTTTTGGGACACCCTGTCTATTTCATATATATATATATATATATATATATATATATATATATATATATGCCAATATAATAAAAGCATCACTGGCTTTCTTTCTATGTAGTATAAAAAAGGAAGAAGCTGCTTGTATTTTAGAGGGCCTTAACATTAAGCAGGACAAACTTCCCCCTTATGTAAGCTGCTTGAGGCAGGGACCAGGTCAAACTCACCTTTACATCCCTACATCTGGACACAGAAGACGCTGGCTAAACGTCTATGGAATAAATGAATCTTCAAAAAGCCATGTCAGCAAATGCTCCCCCTTGAAATGCTCTTTTAATGAGGTGGTAAGAGACTTAGTAAAATTAATTAAAGGAGCCCCTCCCAGCCCTTCTTTTGCTGTTTGTGCTTCAGGCCCTACAGCAAGGCTCTGAGGACCCGAAGGCCACACCCTCCATGGGGGGCTGGAAGGGGCTTGAACCAAAAGAGGAAGGAAAACAAATGATTCCGTTCTCCCGGCTCTGGTTAGGCGGACTGCCCCCCTACCCCCTATGCATTCACGTACATGCCCTCCAGTCTGTTCTGATGTGAATGGAGCTAGTGTTGGGCAAAAGACGGAGTAATGGGAAGCACAGGTAAGCCACCAAGCCTGGAAGCCTCTGATGGCTGGAGAACAACCATATCTGTGACTACATTAACTGTGCTTGGTGAGTCATTTACATTTACCTTTTGAATTTCCTTAGAGATGCTTAGGTCAGATATCAATGATATGTTCTGGAATGAAGCAAACACAGACATAACTCAATGGCAAAGCACCTCAATTTTGTAAAATTTTAATCAAAAACCTCACATTGTGAGGATAGAATGCCATGAAAAATAAATAGAAATTAGTACGCCATGAAAAATGTCCTTGGTATAATTAAAAAGTAACTGCTGTTGTGTTTATGTCCTCTCCCTCTCCCAAGTGGAAAGAAAAATAATAATAATAACATTAAAGAAACATTAACCCCTCAAATTCTACCACTTTAGCTCAAATGATGTTTATATTTTTCCTAATTCTTACAGCATCTTTGTTCAAGTGTATATTTATCTATGATAATAAAAGTGTAATATGCTCATTAGACTGGACATCCTTCCGGAAGACTTTCTGGGCTGTGAGGGAAGCCGGGTCCCGAGTGCTTGCCAGTGGCCAGAGGGAAGCCAGTACCAGCAGCTGGGGGGAAGGAAGGCCTACTCTTGCACAAATTTTGTGCATCAGCTCTCTAGTAATAAATAATGATAATCATGGTAAATATATTCTCCTAATCAATGGGTTTTCCGTTCATTGGTTGATGGTTTCCTTTGCTGTGCAAAAACTTTTCATTTGATATAGTACCATTTGTTTATCTTTTTCTTTTGTTTCCCTTGTCTGAGGAGATATGTCAGAAAAATATTTTGCTATCAGAAATGTCCAAGATGTTACTGGTGATGTTTTCTTTTAGCACTTTTATTGTTTTGAGTCTTATATTAAGTCTTTAATTCATTTTGAAGTTATTTCTCTGTATGATGTAGAAAGGTGGTCTAATTTGATTTCTCGGCATGTATCTCTCCAATTTTCCCAACACCGTTTATTTAACAGACTACCTTTATACCCCATTGTATGTTCTTGCCTCCTCTGTCAAACAATAATTGACCATAAAGTGTGGGTTTCTTTCTGGGCTTTCTATTCTGTTCCCTTAATCTAGATGACTGTTTTCATTCCAGTACCAAGCTATTCTGATTACTATGACCTTGTAGTATAGTTTGATATCAGATTGTATTGTTCTTCCAGCTTTGTTCTTCTTTCTCAAGATTGCTATGGCTATGAGAACCCTAAAGATTCCACCAGAAAACTAGTAGAACTGATAAATTCAGTAAAGTAGCAGGGTACAGAATAAATTACCAAAAATCAGTTGCATTTTTATACACCAATAATAAACTATAAGAAAGGGAAACTAAGAAACGATCCTATTTACAATTGCATCAATAAAATAAAATACCTAGGAATAAGTTTAAGCAAATCTGTAAAAGACCTATACTCAAAAAATTATAAGACACTGAAGAAAAAAACTGAAGAAGATACAAATATGTGCAAGCATATATCATGTCCATGGATAGGCAGAATTTACACCAATAAAATGTCCATCCTACCCAAAGCAATCCACAGATTCAATGCAATTCCTGTACCAAGGGAGTACCTCACAGAACTATTCCAAAATATCCAAAAATGTATTTGGAACCCAAAAGAACCCAAGTAGCCACAGATATTTTTAAATCTGGCATAGCTCTGATAAATTCTTTGTGACATTTATTAAAATATTCATTTAATTTCTGCTAGCTTTAAATGGAGACAGAAGTTTGTATCCCATGAGATCAAATGACGTGGACAGGTTAAAAATAGTAGTATCGAACTGGCAGTGATCAGGACAGCTTGTGAATATCTATTATTGGCATGTCCTACACATTACAACACTTTTTTTTTTCTTTTCCACTCTTACAATCACATCAAAATTAAAAAGATTGTTTCACTAAAACAATTCACAGATAGTAGTTATATTTGCATACCATAATTTGTTCCTGCTTAGTTCATTACCATCTATTTTTATATTTTAAGTAGATTTATATATAAAACAATCTTATGTAAATCTTCGCATGCTATTCTAGAAAGCAACTGGCCCAAATCCAAATGATATTTCTATGTATATAAAGTTGTTTCCAAAAGGTAACATACAAATAATCCACATCAATATTTTTTCAGTAATAATAATTAGAAATCTTATGATGACTATGACAAAACAATTGCTCATGATCTTTATAAATTAACTTAAATATGCATGAAGATACATACTTTCTGACATTTTATTTAATCTTTATTTAGAACATAAAATATACTCTGAACATAAAAAAATAACTTAAAAAATAAATGCTGATTAATATTCATTTTCTCTGATATGGTTCAAAGATGCTACTACTAATCAAGAGCAATATAGGACTATGTAAAGAACTAGACAATTATTTTAAATACAATGTTAAGATCTAATTATCAAAAGCATGTACATAATGTATGCTGTTTCTTATCCGCCATCTTAATAACTTGTGTGTATGTGTGTATATGTGTGTTAATCCTCACCCCGGGATATTTTTTTTCATTTTCTTGTGTGTTGTTTTTGTTTATTTATGTGTTTGTTTTGTTAGCAAAAGTGGAAGGTAGGCAGGGAGGTGGACAGAGAGAGAACATCAGTGTGAAGAGAGACACGTTAATTGGTCCCACGTGCCCCGACCTGGGCTGGGGATTGAATCTGCAACCCAGGTGCATGCCCTCAACTGGGAATTGAACACTGAACCTTTTGCAACATGGGTTGACACTCTAACCAGTGAACAACACTGGCAAGATCTAGCTTAACAGGTTTTAAGAATTAAATGATCCATAGTTAATAAAGTCTCATCATACCAGACACAATTTAAAAAATAATTTCTTACTAACACATCTGAACTAAAATGTCACAGAGGGTGGGGTAAGGAAAGTAATTATTCAGATATTTTTCTAAACATCTATCTATTTATATAAACATTATAGGTCATATGTTAATTAAATATCTTTAGTTAAATAATGTCTTTATTCTCTATCAGACTATTTTATGATTTTAGAAGCCATAGCCTTCAAATTTTCCAGAATATCCTTTTAGAAAAAGATTATTCTCCCAATCTTGAAATTTTTATGTTATTTGACCACAAGGGGGCCATAACTATCTTTGAATTTTTAGATAACCCAGAGAAAACTGAAAATGGAATCAATCAATTCATAAAAATTAATAGCTGACATAAGAAAACATTTATTAACATAAAAAACTGATTTCTAAAACTGAAATGGATATGAATGACCTTAGTTTGTCCAAAAAATGCTATGCATTTGGAGAGAAAACATTTTTCCTACTTCTCTCTGCAAAACAGGCATATTCCTGTTCTTTCTGGATTCATAACAGACTTTTACTTTAAAGAGAATTAGTATTAAATATAATATGAGAATAACTAGAAAAGATGTTATTATTCAAGTGCTGCAACTTATTACTTCACAAATAATAATCTGTATTCAATATCTAACCCAGTGACTTCAAGGTAAAACTTGAGAATGAGGGGAATTACTAACACATGCTCACCAGGCTAAACAAGCAAATGAAAAGATGAAAGTAATATCTAACAATGGTATGCCTTAATTCTGCTCCTTTCCCTTTTAATTAAAATTACAAAACAGATGGATGGTAAACTATATAAAGGAACTAAACATTTTACTCGCATATTCTCTATGGTGCAATGGGCAAAATCAACTCATCTCTGCAGATGAAAATGTTATAATGCTTGTCTCCTGAAAGAAACATTCCAATCCATTGCTAATATAAAATGGAACTAAACCAATTACCCCTTAATCCTCTAGTTAGTGCCTTAGAGAATGTTATTCAGCAAAGTCACCAAAGGCAAATGAATTTCATTTCACTACAGCACCAGAAACATTATCAAGTCACTATATCCAGGAATGCTTTTAATTGTGAGTAACTCCTTCCACTCTCACACGTCACTTAAAATTATTACACCAGAGAAGTGAAGTGTTAATAATAATAGCTGGAATTATTAAAGATGAATAGTCTTGAAAATATTCATAAAAGTTCTCTTGATGACTCTTTTAATTCTATATTTTAGCAGAGGCCTGATGCACAAAATGTGTGCGGGGGGGGGGGGGGGAGAAAGAGGGTCCCTTAGTCCAGCCTATGCCCTCTCACAATCTGGGACCCCTTAGGGAATGGCCAACTGCTGGTTTGGGCCTAAATTGGCAGTTGGACATCCCTCTAGCTATCCGGGACCCCTCGCTCCTAACCACCCACTTGCTCACTTGGTACCACTTGGCTTGTCACTCCTTAGCGTTGCTATGGAAGCAGGAGGCTCCCGTCACTACCACTGTGTTTGCCAGCTGTGAGCCCAGCTTCTGGCTGAGTGGTGCTCCCCCTGTGGAAACACACTGACCACCAGGGGGGCAGCTCCTGCATTGAGCATCTTCCTCCTGGTGGTCAGTGTGCATCATAGCGACCAGTCAGTCATTCGGGTCACTCCACCATAACAGACACTGGGCTTTCATTATATAGATGTTCATTCTCATAATTTCATCATGTCTGGACCTTCTCCATCTTTGTAGATTTTGGCTAAATGCTAAGGAACACTGGCTAACTACTCCGGTGGTTAGATATTTAGGTTTGGAGTGACAATGCCATGAAAAGCCAATAGGCCACAGATAAGGGAACAAGAATGGCCTGGGGACATTTCTAAAATGTCACTGTATACAAGGTCCAATGATGTCTCTGTACTAAAGAAGTTCTATTTCTAGGACTCACTGCCCTCATCTAATAGAAATATGCTCACCACATGCCCTCCTGATGAATGACTGTGCCAGAAACTGTGTAAGAGCTTTGCATGAATTAGCTCCAATAACCCTGCCAATAACCCTGCCAATAACCCTGCCAACAACCTCAGTGAAAGGTTAAAAAAGCGAATAGAAATGAGCAAGCAAACACCTGGCAAGGTTCTTAGTTGCGTATCATCTCACTAACAAAAGACACTTGTTTGTTAAGATAAACCAATAACTGAGAGGGGGAAAATGCAATACAGAGGCGAGAAAAAAGGCCTCGCTAGAAACTCCTACCCAGTTACTAGGTAAACCGTGAATTTAGAAGTGCAAACCAACTTCCTAAGCAAGAATGTTATTTTTCTACACAGACGTTAAGAGGTCTTGGAGCAGAGGCTCATTCCCTGTCAAATAGAGAGTGTGGTTCCAAGAGCCAGTCTGCATAGAAAGTGGGGGTAACCAACAGTGCACTCGGCATCTGTATTCCAAACGGGTAGGTGCTGCAGGCATGCATCACTAATGCACAAAGTCTGTCCTCCGCGTGACTCAAAAGACCTTCAACAAGTTGCACTTGACATTCACAGAAGAGCACATTGTCTGTGATAATTATATTTCTCTCTTTAGTTTTAAATTAAATGTGACATTCATAATTTAATCTCTACACTAACCAATTGTATATGAGAAAAATTGGCTTGGAGTAAGCATTTTCTTCATTGATTTAAGTTAGAATGAAGAATTCAAACAAAGCTTTTAGAAGCTTTTGTTCCTTCTTTTTTATAAGTGTTTCTTACATCGGACTTTTTCTAAAGGCATCCAACTTGATGATACAGCAAAAGTAGAAGAAAATTTTAGTATTTTTTAGTTATATTTGACTAATGTGTTCTTAACAACATTTCTTCACTAATGTCAGAGTTATGTGCCATAAAACTAATTTACCTTATACTGAAGATGTGATTTATTCTGAATTCTAAAATTTTATATGAAGAGTGAAATAAAATAATGATTAACCTAATTAGCAAGAACTTGTTAAAGGAAATCTGTTTCCTCAGCTATGGTGAGTACACTTACATTTTTCTGAGTAAATTATACATAAAAATGTTCTTTATTTTAATCAGTCCACCTACATAATAGGCTAACACTTGTAAAATAAAATATATCACACTAATCCTATGACACTGTGGATAAAACATATTTTAAATTGTCTTTTTCTATTAGCAGAGCACTTAACTTATCCAAAGCTTATATAAATTATGTAAAAACTCAGAACCAGAAACAAACATAAGCTTTTCAAGTTTCCTCCCATTCTTAATGAAATTCACAATACTAAAACGAATCCTTTCTCCTTAATTTTATTTTAATTTGGGTTAAGGTCAGGAACACACACAAAAATCGAATAACTAACACTTCTAAAGCTAGCTCAGTCCATTTTTATTGAACATAAGATATCATATTATTAGCAAAACATCAGGTAAAAACCCACACAACTACAGATACATACCTCTGTCTTGTTTTTTTGTTTGTTTTTTCAATATCCTGTTATTTGTTTTCCTATTCTTGGGTTATCAGGTATGAATAGGTTGTCTCAAACCTTACTCATTTAATTACTATTTACTCTACAACCAAATCATGTATAATCATTAACCTCATGTTAACATTTTGATCTCATCATGGGATGATTTTCTGTATGCAAAGCAACTGGTACCTTGGTGGCCTGTCTAAAACTAAAGATGCCAACTAAAAAATAAGAAAATGGGAAGCACACTTGGGATGTGTAAGCAGAGCTTATTGTTACTGTTACTTAGAGGTCTTTATAGTTACATAGCAGTAGTTTTTTCACACACATCCTCTAGTTTACTACAGATAAACTTCAAGAGGGTTCAAATTATATTCCTGATCTAATAACATTTTATATTTAAGATCTAAATCTATATCCAAATTTAGAAAACTATTGGCTTCCTTTCATAAAATTACATAGAGTAATTTTAAAATCCTTAGAAATGAGCAGTATATATTAGTGTATTACTGACGAGGCAACATCAATGCATCAAAGAATTCTTGAAAGCTCTTTTACTTCCTGTTGTTTTATATAGCAATAATTCATCAATTAGTTTGTTAATTCTATTAAATTCTTAAAGCATCCTTCCTTAAATTTTACCTAAAAGGCACCTTTAAGAGTCACCTTCAAAGGTATTTTTAAGTGTAGTTATACAAATATTTCAAAATTAGAGCTGAATTAAGAGTGCACAAACCTAAGAATAAAAAAAAAACCAGCACTTAAAACATCTTTAATTTCATCTCAAGCTTCCTATATCACAATTCTATCTGTTGTATAGTAAAACTGATATAACTCATATGTATTTTGAAAATAAGTTTTCAGATTTTCTCAGTAGTTTTTGACCTGATTATGAATTAGATACTTTTATAAGGTTTAATGATTTATATTAATAAGTTATTACTTATTAAAAGATAAAAGTATGTCTTTGTATTTCAACGTTTGACTTAATACTTTTATCGATATTTTGCTCTCTACACCATGAGGTAGCTGCAAAGAGAACTGTGCTAATCTGGACTACATTTTGCTTAACTCAGCGACTTCTGTAGCTCTGGGAATTGCTTTTCAGGCCGGCTTAAGGTCAGACAGCTAAAGAAAAGCCCAGACCCCCTCAATGACATTTCAAACATCCTTGGAGTACTCTCTCCAACTCTGTAGGATTAATTTGAAGATTCGTGACAAAAGGTGTCCCAAGAGATCTACTTATACCATCACCATCTCACCTTTCAGATCTTAATTTTCTAATTATCCTAGAATGCCTGAGGGGAGAGGGTTAGAGGGGTAAGGAGAGGGAGTGGGAGGGAATGTGTGTGTGCTTCTGCTTCTAAGCTTCTAAAGTCATTCTATAAAACACTTCCTCAATTGCTTCACCTTCATAAAGACAATAAAATATTCATCAAAAGGTGATATGAAGCTTGAATAAGAAAAAAAAAGAAAATGTCTAGTGTAATACATGGCTTAGGTTAGGGATTAATTAATATTATGTGAATCTGAATATCCTAAGAGAACAGTAAATAAATTTTATTTTGAAGAATAAGAAAGAATAGTACAAGAGTGGGCTGGAAGAGGTTAATGGGGGAAAAAGGGGTATTTATGTATTACTTTCAACAATATTTTTTAAATGAAGTAAAAAAAGAAAGAATAGTATAGATATCTATACATAATATAGGTCTATATACTATTCGTATACAGATTGTATACAGATATACTATATTAATATAGTACCTAGATTAAATCTAGATCTACATACAATATATAAATATAGATCTAGATGTAGATGCTATACTAATAGTATAGTATGTAATACACTAGACTGACATAATTAGTAATACAAAAAATTTTAATCAATTACCTAACTTATCTGAGACATCATTTTCAGCAGACAATATTCTATGATAAAAAATAAAGAAATATAAAACACAGCTAATATTGATCATAGCTACCACAAGCAATCTTCATAATCTTATATAATGAAGAGCTAATAAGCTAATTAGACCAAACAGCAGAATGACCATCTAGATGAGCTTCGGATGAAGCTGAGGCTGTGAGGGCCGAGGCAGCCAGGGCTTCGAGGGCCAAACCCCATGCATGGATTTTGTGCATCGGTTTTCTAGTGTTAATATAAACATGCTTTTCATCTCATATTCAAATGCACTACAATTATTTCACTTTTATGTTAGACAAAAATTATTTGTGGATTTTAACAAATTTACACTTATTTCTCATAGGGAGATTTTGTGTTGTTATTTATTTATTTATTTATTTTTAGAATTAAAAGTTATTATCTAGGAGGTTTTTTTTTAATGTATTTGGGTGCTCCTGCATTGGGTGCATATTTGTGTTGCATTTTTTAGTAGAAGTTCACTTTGTCATGCTCAGACACTCTTTTATAGTAGTAATCACTAACAGAACATGCCTTCTTCCAATGGAAAAGATCCTATTCAGCAAATCAAATAACACAAAAGAGATTTTCATGGTATGCAAATATTCTTGATTTGTTTGTTTTACATTTACACATGTACATATTCCAAATCAATTTTATTAATCAGTCCCATTGTGAATTGATTGTAAATAAATGCTTTGCAAAAGCAAGGAAAATGTATTTTGTTCATATTTGATTAAAAGTAAGAGTGTGTCTTAAAATCATAGTGTCACAAAATTGTTTGTTATACTATGAAAGTCAATCTTGTTTAAAAGCACAAATCATAATCAGCAAAATAAACTGAAGAACAAAACAGATCCATAGACAGAGAAGCATCGATCAGACCATCAAACCTCAGAGGGAGGGCAGGAGAGGGTGGGAGTAAGGGGGAGAGATCACCCAAAGGACTTGTATGCATGCACATAAGCCCAACCAATGGACACAGACACCAAGGGGGTGAGGGCATGAGTGGGGGGGAGACAATGAGGGGATAAGTACATATATGTAATACCTTAATCAATAAAGAAATTAAAAATAAAATAAAAGCACAAATCAAATTTTCAAGGAAATACTTAAAGTATTTAAAAGTTGTATATTTAACTCTGAGTAGTTATGATTTTAAACCATTTTGGTATGTGTTAAATAGATATCTATGCTCCAATATCTATTTAAATTCTTGTATCAAAACGTTTTAAACTGTGCTATTCTGACCTTCTATTTCATAATGAAACTAAGCCTGATTAAATATGATATAGGAAACTAAACTATTCACCTCTTTTTTATTTCAAGTCCTCGGCATCTCTCACTTCATCCTCCACCACCCTATTGCCCACAGGCAACCATTAAAGACCAAGTTTTCTTTATAAAACACTTTTCCAAAGAAGAAATAATCCCAGCTGACTTTAGTTACAGGTCATTTAAATATCGATTCTAGAGCTCATGCTTTGTAAGCATTTTTTAAAGATAATGTGACATCTTTTCCTGAAATAGGAAAACTATTATTCCCAGTGTAAACAGATTAGCTATCCATGTATTTACCTGTAATTGTCAGTAATTATTAGTATCAAATTACTATTAAAAAGCCAACATTGACTGATGCATTCTACTTTCCGAGCAATATGGTGTTTTACATACATTATCTCCTTTAATCCCCACAACAAATACATGAGCCAGGTGCCAGGAACCCCCTGCAGATGAGAAGACCAGGAGGCCTTGTAGCTCACACCTACTCACACCTCACTCACTCTACAGGTGCAGCCAGAAGAAAACCCATCTAGTTAGACTCCAAATCCCAATCTCTCGCCCTTTACTCTGTAGAGCCTCCAAAAATAAAATCGCAGAATTATTTATATTTAGTCTAGCTTTAGCATTTTTAGAACTATGACTTGTGCATCTTGCTTTTAAATGTCAGCATTTCCACTTTCAAAAGTGACCAGAAATCCCATACTGGCTTCATAAAGGGAATAGGAACCAAGGATTTTCAAGAGTTTTTCGACCTGAGCTCACTGTTTCTTCAACAGACTAATTTAAATGAGAATACAGAGTTTTCATTCATTAACTAATATGTGCATTAATGAGATAATTTGTGGATTTTATTGTTTATTGTTTTTTCAAAGGTATTTAGTTTCTCAGGTGAAAACATTTCATAGGAGCAAAGTATGTATATTCTTGTTATTAAAATTCTCATTTTTATCTCAATGGATATTCCTATGCATATTCAAATTTACTTATTAGAAATTTTAATCAGCTTTAAGTTCAAATCCTTCATGACACTAAGGATGAGGTATCCAAACCTATACACACATCCTTGTATTTATCAAAGAGGTTTATTTTAACATTTTTAAAAATATATTTTTATTGATTTCAGAGAAGAAGGGAAACAGAGAGAGTGATAGAAACATCAATGATGGGTTATTGGGGGGATGAAGACACATTTGTAATACCTTAACCAATAAAGAAATTAAAGATTAAAAAAAAAAGAATTGATTGGCTGACTACTGCATGTCCCCTACTGGGGATGAAGCCCGTAACCCAGGCACGTGCCTTATCAGGAATCGAACGGTGACCTCCTGGTTCACAAGTCAATGTTTAACTGCTGAGAGGCATGGGCTGGGCTATCAGAGAGGTTTCTATACTCCCTAAGATAAAAGGGGGAAAGTGAGCTTAAGAAAGAAAGAAATTAAAATTAGATTTTAAATAGTCTTTATAGACACTTTGCCTAGGTGCCTATTTTATGTTTAGGTTTAGTTTTAGTTTTCAACTATAGACCAACTGCCTTAATCTAGATTAAACTGAATCAAGTAGTAACTTCTAAGAGATGTGCTTAAAGCCCATAGCGAAGTAATACCATAACCTGGCCATATCAGTTGAAATAAAAGGAAAATCGAAACTAAACAAGAAAAAAGCAAGAAAAAAAACACAGAATGATTATGATTAGAATAAGTTAATAGCCACAGAAAAAGAAGGCCATGTGAAGAAAATTTTTAATAAGAATAAAAATCTTCATTAATTAGGAATTCTCGTAGTATCTTTCCTCTTCAAATTCCCTCCTTGAATAGTATACTCCAATTTTTAAAGAGTGTTCACCACTCTTTAAAACATCTTTATTTTATTTGATCTTCACATGTACATTATAAGCAGCTTTCATAGGTTTCTCTGGGTTATACATGAGTAATTTACTTTTACAAAATGTCGCACGTGCTATGGGTAGCAAAAGTAGGACTAATAAGTCACCTTATTAATTTACATTTTTTGTGGAACACTTAGCTTAAAAACATGTGTGTGGGGGTGAGTGGGCATGTTACAACTGAGGTCTGCAAATGGCAGGGTAAGGGGGTAAGGGTGAGAGAGCAACCAAAGGACTTGTATGCACACATATTAGCACAACTAATGGACACAGGGGCAGTGGGGTGGGAATGGCTGGGAGGGGGGGTCAAGTGGGGAAAAAGGAGACATATATAAAACTTTAGACAACAAATAAGTTAATTAATTAAAATAAAATAAAATAAACCAACGTCTGATTATTGTCACTGAACCCTATTCCTTTATAGAAGACTCTTGAGTCTTTCTCTGAGTCAGTTTATTTATCAGTTAGTAAAATTTGATAGAGAATCAGAGGGCAAAAAAGACACAGCAAAATTTACGGGCCAGAGAAACATAAAGAAAACATAAATAGATAAATACATAGAAAAATAAATGTAATGAAAATGCAATGTTAAACAATAGAAAATACTAATGTATAAACATGATTTGTACCTGGGTATGGATAGCATATATTCCTTAAATTAGATGAATTGCTAAGGTAAAGGAGGCAATGCAGTATTTCCAAAGCAGCTTAAAGGTTGTGAAGGGTGTGACTGTCTGGGTCATAAATGCAGACAACAATTGTCTCATAGATTTCATCATCAGTAAGGATCGTATGTTGACAGCTTGATAAAATACACCCTAGAGGTTTGTGTTAACTGGTAGCTAAAATATATTCTTTTCCTAACAGCTCCAACTTTAACACACATAAGCATAATCACTAGTATTATTTTAAGTGTATAATTTCAACTATATTCTACTTTTACAACAACAGCAATGAGCTTTCCATCTAAGTCATATGAATTATACATGGGAAAATGCCTTTGATCATTCCTGCCTCTCACACTTGGGAAAAGTATCAAACCTAAAATGCAACAATGGCTCAGAGCTAGTCTTCTAACAAAGCATAAAGCGTCCTCCAGGCCATCCACTCAAACTGAGGGAGCAGCACTGACACCAATTCCATAGCAAGTCGTGGGCCAGCCACAGAACATTGAAAAGTTTCATGATATCAATGATTACTATCTTTTTTAAAAAATATGTTTTTATTAGTTTGAGAGGGCGGGGAGGGGGGGAACATTTATCTGCTGCCTCCTGCACACCCCCACTGCCCAGCCTAATAGTCAGGCATGTCCCCTGACTGGACTCGAACCTGTGGCCTCTCAGTGCATGGGAAGATGCTCAACCAACTGTCACACTGGCCAGGGCATCAGTGATTACTGTCTTACTCAAATCACCATCATCACAGGTGAGCAAAATTTCTGGATTCCTTGGACTTATAGCTCGCTCACTGATGCACTAAAGCATCATTTGTTTTTGTCTTGAATAAATCCATGGATAATTCTTTATTCATGAAAATGTCTCCACTACACAATTGAAACTCATCTTCAGTGGCATCCAAGTGGAACTGAACGCAGGTTTTGTGTTTCTCAACATGGAAGAAACTCTAATAATGGACCAATAACTAAACACTATATATAGTAAAATCGGTGAGGATATTTGTTTTACAAATAAAAATAGAACCCCTTGTTTTATTCTCTTTTATGTCTCTTTTATGTCTCTTTTTTTAAATGATTTTTAAATTGATTTTAGAGAGAGAGGAAGGGAAAGGAATAGAGAGAGAGAAACACTGACTAGAGAGAAGAATCATCATAGATTGGCTGACTCTTGCAAGCACCTTACTGGGGGCGCAAGCCCACAACCCTGCTATTGTGCCCTAACTGGGTATGAACTGGAGACCTCTTGGTTCCTAGGTCAACACTCAACTGCTGAGCCACATCAGCTAGCATCTTGGAGATTTTAAAATGGGAATGTGAATGAGAAAACAACATTTCAGTAACTAGTTAGGAATTAAATCATATCAATCTTTTCTCAAGCCCACACACATCTGTAACTCTGAGAGTGAAAGTGAAACTCTTCTCATGGGACCCACTGAGCTCGACCCTGAAGCATATCCAATCACGTGTCACTGAGTGTTGTGCTTTGTCATGGAAACACAGGCTTTGGGTAATCTTATGGCATCAGGTTGACAAAATCATTTTTTTTAAATATCAACTATAAGAAGACAGTCTCCCTGGATATTTTCATCTAGTTTGTAAGATTTCCTGAGGAAAAATTAAGCAGAAGACGTTTTAACATTATAAAGTAATAATGTTAATCTAATTCACTAATTCACTAATCCTGAATTTTAAAACTACACAAAGAACAAATCCGAAGTCTCAGAAATACAGAAGAGAGAGAAAAGCCAAGCCTTCTTATTCCTAGTGTAGAGAAATGAAACTAGGAAGTAACACAAACATGTGCCAAGGCTCAGGTATATTACACCCGAGCTAACACCTCTGAAGCAGGAGCAGAAACAAGCAAAGAATGCCTGGAGATATTACACAGGCTCCATTTTAGATTTGAAGAGGTCATAGGTCGTGACTACACGTATTAACAGCAACCACAATAAAGTGACAATAATCAAACGCTTCACGCATAAGGTCAATGATGCCCACTCGGCACTCAAGCATTCACTTTGTCTGTTTTTTTCAAAATTACTGGCAGATTTCCCTGGATCCATACAAGTCTCCCACGGGAGTTCTCTTCCCTAACGGCCTTCCTTTTGGAAGAGTGATGACTGGGGACGGGGCATTTCTGGTGACCTGAGAAGAGAAGGAAGCGCTGCAGCCCACACAGGCACTGAGCCCAGGGGGACCCTATTTGAGCTGTGCTGTTTATTTCCCCAAGCACTTCGCTCTCTCAGTGATCTAAACAGGATTTAGATAATTACAGAAATGCTAAAGGTAAGATTAGAATCCACACTTTTTTACTCACAGACTAAAACTTTAAATAACCAAGTGATTTGTTTTCTGATGTTGAAAGGTAACATTGTGAATCCAAGTTGGCAGTATTTTTCTTTTACTTGGTGTCTTCCGAAGCATGGTTATTTTAACCAGAATTTAGCTACATCTTAATTATTTTTTAAAAAATGGACTTGATGTACTATATCAAAATTCTGCAGTTGCATGACCAGAGAGAAGAGGTGGGTTTTTTGGACACAGTAAAGAACAAATACCTATCCTAAAGATTCTCATGTGAGACAGAGACCCAAACAACCTCCACATAAAATTCAATATGGAGACTTTCTGCATCTCCAAGGAATTATGAAAGCACAGAGGGAGAACACCATATTCAGTAGATACAACAGGAGTTAAAGATACTAAGAAATACTTCAAAGAGAAAGTATCTTACTACATCCTGGCTGCTATAACAAAAATACCATAAAATGGGTGGATAAAAAACCAAACATTTATTTTTTACAGTCTAGAGGCTGGGAAGTCCGAGATCATGATACCTGACAGGTTTGGTGTCTGGTGAGAGTAACTTCATGAAGCAAAAGGGGCAGGAGAGCTCTCTGGGGACTCATTTATAAGGGCATTGATCCAGTTTGGGGGGGCTCCACCCTCATGATCTAATCACCCCAGTAACTTCTACCTCCTAATATCATTAATTAGGTATTAGGTTTCAACCTATGAATTTGGAAGGTACAAAAACATTCCGACCAAAGATGTTACCCTAGTGTTAAGTGTAAAAAAATAAACAGTAGTGAAGCATTGGAAGAGCAGAATTGAGCAAAAGATTTTAAGTAAAGGGACTTTCGGGGCAGTGGGGAAACAAACTGGAGAAATAACAGTATGGGACTATTCGTGAATCCTTCACAGGATCATATGAATGCGTAGAGTACAGCAGGAAGCAGATTGCTGATGAGATTGAAAAGGTGTGTTTGAGCCAGATCGTGAAGACTAACTTTGCCATGTTGAAGGAAGACAAGACACCTCCTTAGCTCTGACCTCCCCCTGTGCTGGCATGACCTTTAGCACATCATCTTCAGCTTTGCCAGCCTTAGGGTTGCCGAAGGGCTGGAAAAGGAGCTTGTTTTTCCCACATGGGAGGATAGTCGCATTCTCACGAGTATTCTTAAAACTATGAAACCAGTACTTCTGAGCCTAACTTTTATAGCACCAACACAGATGTCGTGTTGACTGGCTTAGGCAAATTTTATCTCCAATCCTGAACTGAGTGGTTTAGAACAATCAATATCCAGCCCTGAAGTTAGGACCAGGATCAATCCTACCTAAATCTTGCGATGGGTGCAATAGGAGAGCTTTGAGAAGGGGGAAAGTAGGAAATGGGTTGTGAGTAGACAACTAGCGAAACAGTCTCTACACCTCACTTGCAACTCCTCTGCGTTGTAATGAAGCTTGACAATATGTGGAGACAGAAGGGAAAACAGAGCTGACCCTACATGAATAAAGTTTCACAGTGGGAAATTTTTTCCCCGTAAATACCAAATAAGTAAAAATCTAAACCCAATTGTTATATCCTGAAAAGTATTCATTTTTAACTTCATTATGTAACTTAGGATATACAAGACAATTCTTAAGGATTCGCAATTAGTGGTATTAATTACCTTCTCTCTGAGGGTGATTACTGTTCCAGAAGGAGTCTAGGCTTCAATTGTTATCACTCCAGCAATGACTTATGTGTAAAAAGCTCAAGTTTAATAAATGGCTCTAACTCACCACAATATAGTAAGACATTTTAATTTAATTTAATTTTATATTTAGCCATCTGCATAGTCAGCATTCTTCTAAGAAATTAAATATTGGCTCTTTCGTGTGTTCTTTTCTTCTTAACAAGATTTATGATGTACTGATAATTTCAAATACTTGTCATTTGAAATTTTGTTTCCCATCACTATCACTCTTTCCAAAGGCT